>JAANDG010000697.1:0-71203 GCA_036852015.1 Pelodera strongyloides | reverse complement strand
ATCATCACCCTGTGCAAATATGCTGGAAGTTTTTAACTCTTATTTTGCTAATGCCTTTTACTGTTCACTATACTTTACCTTAACACTTATTGAAAGGCAGTCATGGACCCTGAAGTGTTAATTACATGGCTTGCAGTCGTATCAGACTACAAAATACAACGCTGTCGACCTCTGCCCAATTAGCCCGCCATTTCTGCTAGCACCACTGCCATATTAGCGCTATAATTAATTTTTAATTTTTAATTTTTAATCTGTCTTGATTTGAGGAAAGGGTGATTATTGTGACCTATTCTGCAATTTCTGAAGCTATGCTTCTTTTTGAGCAGAATGAGCAAAACAAACATATTAAGTTTCAGTTTTACATCATAACCATACTGTTTTTCCGGATTTGAACGATTTTTATCTGTCATCACTTTTTGACTTTTTGGCTTCACATGATACTTTCCTACAAGCAACTAACCGGATAGCTATGGTACCCAGAGGAGCATCTGTTCCAGCCTTAAACTGTGATGAGAAAGGCCAATGCAAATACAAAGAGACTTGTGTCTGCTCACCAGGAGAATGGGAAGGTATTTGCTACTGTGGAAACAGAGATTTTTTCAAAGGATTAAATGATCATACAAAAGCGTTACCACTTGTAGGAGAAAACTACGAACTCACACAAACGGAAAATAATGTACCCACGATGAAGTTATTCAATGTACCCTTTCATCTGAACATTCGTTTAATCTCCACTTTCCAAATAATTACCAAAGAAACATCAACTGATTGCAAAATTACGACATTCACGCGATATACAGGTTGTTACAACTGTCATAGTGCCGGAGCAACAGTTTACCTTCTACTTCTCGTGCTTGAAACGTAATGATATTCAAAGGTTTGAGGATATTTGATTTGCAATCTTTTATCGTAAAACCGTCGATAAGGATTAATAAAAGTAGCTGCGATACTTAGAAAGGGAAGATGGTTAGTATTCACATTAAAACGAAAGGTTAGTAGTTCGCATAGAAAAGAAAATAGTAAATCAACCGTAGACCCCATCCCTTTCTGGGTAGGGTCTCCTTAAAAACCGTCCCCTACCCCACATCCCACCGTGTAAGCGGGGATGTGGGCATGAGCCTCACATAATAGAAGACAAATAAAACTTCAAAGAAATGCAAAATACCAGAACCGTGGGCAACCTATATGAGGCCGACCCAATAATAATAAAAGAAAACAAAGTACTAGCGTGGCCCCTCACCGTGCTTAGGGACCACAAATAAAATGACCGTTATAAAAAAAAATAGCTAAACAACCGAGGTCACCGTCCGTGGCCCATGCACGGAGTAGACTGACTTCTCCTACTTTGCTTTTTCATTAAACTCCTCCTTGAGTGGGCGAGCCCGACTTTACAGCAATCCTACATTTTCTTGGTGTTGAACCTCTTGTTGCCGAGATGGCGGCGCCATAAATCTTCTCACGCGTTGATCCCGGGCACTTAATCTCCCGCTTCTTGTGAGCCATGCGGAAGCTCTTCTCCGCTCGTTATACTTGTGGATATCCCACACTGCTCTATGGCGACTAACATATTCTTCAAAAAGAGGCTTCCGGGCCGGGCTCGAAGCAGCGAAATTAGTACAATTCGACGAAAAATGCTTCGCACTCCCCAAAGTCACTGTAACAATCAACAATAATTCTTGGGATTTCTCTTTCGACCCCGAGAGCGGTAGCCTAATCAAAAATTCAAAGATAGTCCCTTCTTCGAGACCATTCACATGGTGGGATGATGACGCACAGGTCATCACAACATTTGAGAGTGTGATGGGAAAGTTAGACGAGCGCTCTCCGCATATGATTGATCATGTCTCTATAGCCAGAAACATGGAATAATTCCACATCCTCCTGACGATATTCTTCACAGGGAACTCACCGAGCTGCCGGTGAATACGCCGCCAATACTACATATATGTTTGCTATCAAAACAATGCAGCTCCAGTCAATAATGGAACAAGAAGAAGAATCGTCATACGCGCCACTACTACAAATAATGGTAAATTTTCTTAGTCCATGGAAACTATGAATCACGTAGGCTGCTCGAACTTGAAGTAGCCGAACTAAGCCAAGAACGTTGGCCGCCCCAAATAAACGTACTTTCACTAACAGCAGGACCGTATTTCGTAGCCCGTTAGAGTAAATGAGTGAACATATTGGCGCTCGTAGATACAGGCGCTATGATCAGTGTAGCTTCTAAGAACCTGTGTTCCTTTATCGGAGTATTCGGTTTGGAAAAACGAGTGTAACTGAGGCAATGAGCATGGGCGGATATTTAGTCAAAATAGCAGAATTAAAGAAAATTAGCATTTCAGTCGGAAAATAAAACGTACGGCAGACAGTGTTCTTCACGGAGGGACTCTGCACAGCAGCACGGTACCCAGTTACGAAATAATTCTTTTCAACGATATGCTAGCCAAACTACCACAATGGTACATTAATTACCAGCAAGGAGTTTTTGTAATGGGTAATGAAATTTTACTAATAGGCAACGGAGGACTTTTGGCTACGATTGAGCCTACGGCAGTGGCCGTTCCCCCTGCATATCCTTGCGTCCCACAAATCAAGCTGGCTAGCAAGGAAACAATCGTATTGAAACCACATTCAGAAACGTTTCTCAATTGTGCAACGGATGCTTATAATTTAGAACCGACCCAGGATCTGTGCACCGTGGAAGTCGGTCCCGGAGCGGCAGACCTAGGAATCTTCGTAACACCCAGCGTCACATCGGCCTATTGTCCACTCCTTGTGGCCAACCCCATGGACGTCCCCCGCATACTTAACGCAGGCGCTATACTCGAGGTCTGCGAAGCAACGATACCCGATAACAGGCAAGTTTGACCAAAGTAATAATCTAGAACAAGAAGGGTCCTCGCCCAACCATAAAGTCGATTTGTCCGCAGCTGAAGTTACCGAAAGCGAGAGAACATTACTAGCCGAACTTTTTGAAGAATATAAAGATTGCATCTCCTTCCCGGACTATTGCTGACCTGGGATCATATGATCATACTGTAATAGACATATAAACTACTACAAGACGTCAACAACTAAAATAATAATCCCGAGAATACCGTTGAGAAGAACATAAAACATTCACATTCAATATACTACATGATTAAACAGTAATGTGAGTTGAAGAACTACTGCTCACTTACATATTTTATTAAGCTGGATCGCTGATTACAAGGAATATTTGTAAACAATATTTTTAACGTGATATGTGTATCCATCCACAAGTAGACCTTTTTCTTTGCAGCTATTCAAGACAACAGCCTCGGGTTCGAATCCTACGCACTGCATGCTTTTGTATTACATCACGACGAATATCCCAAGACGTCCGATCATTAAAGGCCGCTTATTATCAGTGTATCACAAGGATCTGCCATAAGTAAGGTGAGCTTTTGCAGAACGGGCGATACACAACGGTAAGGCAAACTATTGATCATTTTAATCATCTTCATGTTTTCCATGGGATTGTAAAAAAGAGATATGACTTTTCAAAATAGAGATATGACATTTTTTTTAAATATTTTCTTCGTAAAGTAGTTGGGCCGCCGAAGCATTTGTTAAGACAATATTTAGCTAAATGTTTAGCACTAACTCTCAAGAGTACATACCCTATGCGGGGAGCCGGACGGCGGTAATGGTTTCCTCGTGCGCTTCTCTTCCAAAACTTTTTTTGAACTACAACTACATGACAGTATTTCCCATTTTTGTCACTGGATTCATATTTTTCATATTAAGTAAAAAGCCAACATTTCGTAATACTATGCTTATTTGAAGAAAATCCGTACAATCATCACCGTGTGCAAATATGCTGGAAGTGTTTAACTCTTATTTTGCTAATGACTTTTACTGTTCACTATACTTTACCTTAACATTTATTGAAAGGCAGTCATGGACCCTGAAGTGTTAATTACATGGTCGTATCAGACTACAAAATACAACGCTGTTGACCTCTGCCCAATTAGCCCGCCATTTCTGCTAGCACCACTACCATATTAGCGCTATATTTAATTTTTAATTTTTAATTTTTAATTTTTAATCTGTCTTGATTTGAGGAAAGGTTGATTGTTGTGACCTATTCTGCAATTTCTGAAGCTATGCTTCTTTTTGAGCAGAATGAGCAAAATAAACATATTAAGTTTCAGTTTTACATCATAACCGTACTGTTTTTCCGCATTTGAACGATTTTTATCTGACATCACTTTTTGACATTTTGGCTTCATCACTGTTGCTGCTATCATTTATGCTTACCACTAGGATCTTAGTCAGGATACTACCGCCCCGCGAGCTTTTTAAATTTTCAGTCACTGCTCAAAACCATGTGAAACTTATGAAAAAAGAGTATTAATGAGCCCGAAAAAATGGTTCAGCAAAAATCTTAATCCAGCAAAAATTTCTTAAAGCTTTGAAAATACAATTAACCTTGATACGGTATTTTTGTGTGATATATAGGTTTTTAAGTATGTTATATTGATTTAATAGATTTTGAAGTATAATTAACGTAATATAGGCCCTTGTCAGCATGAAATGTTGATAAGCACGTTTATCTCACGATTAGGGTATCCATTTTAGGGTATGTGTCTCTTCGATATATATATATGATCAATAAACTATATATATATAATATATATATATATATATATATATATATATATATATATATATATATATATATATATATATATATATATATATATATATATATATATAATGCGTCAAATAATTTTTTCTTTCCCCCATTTTTTTTTTTTTTTTTTTTTTTTTTTTTTTTTTTTTTTTTTTTTTTTTTTTTTTTTATGTGCTTACTAATAGGGTTTTAATGATATAGCCGTATTAACGCCTTTTGAAGTTTTCAAGTACTGCACAAATTTATATGCAACTTGCGTGTCAATCTTACGGAAACTCGATTCTTAAATTTCCTTTTTAGACTCTTGTGCTTTCAAAAAATTATTCGCCAAGAAACTTATAACCAATACGTGCAGTGCAGAGGCAACACCTCAGAAGCCTCGCCGACCCGCCCCGCTCAAAGCCATCATCTAGTGATGTCTATTCACGGCAACAGGTACATTTTCTTCCTCAATTCTTCATTGACAAACTGCACAAACGTACTCTTTTTTGCTTTTTACCTGGGCAAGTGTGTCAGATTTTGAATGCCTAAAGTGTGGACACTCAAAATGTCTTATCGAAATATATTTTGGTGACACCTCTTTTTTACAAATAAACAAAGTTTGAAGTGGCAGCACTTCTTTAAAAGGTGAGGTGGTTAACTTATCCTATTTCAGATATCGCAAACACTTCGAGTCGCTATCCATCGGGCAAGCGGATACCTTCTGCAGTTTTGGGCACTGCGATAGGGACATCATATAAGGTTAGTGGTTTACGGGCATATGAATACAGACGCATCTACAGTACATTTTTACCAGCCTAATGTGTAAAGATTTAAGTGACTATTGCTTTTATAATGCTAATTTGTAGACCAAATTCAGCAGTTTTCTATCAATCATTTTTTCTAGACAATCATAACCCTAAGGTTAATGTTTCAGATAGTGCACCGTCCGGGAACCGAACCCGGAGTTTGTCCCTTCCAACCTCACATCTGTCACAGATTTATGCCCAATAAAATATTCGGAGACCTATTAATTAATTTTTTAAAATAATATAATAAATATATTTCCTGTTATTTTTCGAAATTATTTGCGTTCCTTGAAGTCATAATTTGTATACAGACAGTTTATAACTCATGTATTACGAACACAGCAACTGTCAACACTAATATGTACTAACTATTGGCAAAGAAGGATCGTCATTTTGTATCATAAAACATTTTGCGCTTTTACAGTCGTGGAACAAAATGTCACTCATAAACGCAGTAACTGTCTCCAGCAACGTCGTCTTGCATATAGACGATCTCCATAAGTAACAGTAAAACTGATTTTTCGTTCTAAAACCTACTGTATGCATACAAATGTGCGTTGTTTTTTGTTTCTACATTGTAGAGGGTCTGACAATTGCTCAAACACTATGTTCCAATGTGAGTAGAAAGTTCCAAAACAATTTTTTCCGATTTTCGCAATTCATTACCAGAAGTATTAGCTTCAACCCAATGTGCTGAGCAAATAAATTGCAAAAAAAATTACAATGGAAGTCGTTTGTTTAATGCGCTTGAAGGCAGTGCAATAAATTAATGCCGCGTACTTGAATAATTCTCGAACTGGAACGGAAACATGGCACCCGAACTCGTATGGTTTACCATTAGATTTGATTGGTTTGATTGGTTTGATTGGAAATGAACATTGTTCTAGGAGATTGTACTAGACTTTAACTTTCTTATTTTAATGTTGTGATACACCTGACATTGTTGTTGAATTGAATTGACATGTAGCCATGTTGAGATAATACCTTGTAATTGTTAAGATCATGTGAGAAGACACACAACTCTAGCCATTTTGAAGCTAAGATCTTGATATTGTTCATTGGATAGATGTTAAGACCTTGTCTTGTTTATCTAATGGACCATCTCAATAAGAGCTGGGGTCCAGCTCTTGTTGAGAGAGGGCGATGTAAGTGAGGAGAAGTTGCAAGTAATTAATTGTTTTGTATGTGTGTTGTGTGTGTGTTATTTTTATAGTTAGCCGTTCTTAGATAAATTGCACTTCTCTCTATCTTATGTTGTTTACTAACACATACTCCTACTAATATCAGTTATGTGTGTGCATTGACCAAGAGCGCTAGCTCTTGGCCATGGTCCGAGGATAAAGTATATGGCTATATTCTCTGTGTATACATTTAAATATCTACATCACATAGCACACACAGAATACATTAATAGAATCACTAGCTGATTCTACAATTGAGAGCATCAAAGCCCTAGCAAAAACCATACAGAATGAGAGAGACGCATTATACATCGCAGCACAGTCGGCAAATGAAAGCGTTGCTATTGGCATGGCACTGGTACTGAAATTATCCAGAGATATAAGAGGCGATGCACTTAACGACATAAAGAAACAACAAAAAACTGTTTCTACAATGATGTTTCTACAAATGGCAAAACAATTGGACAATATGAGCAACAGTTACGACGAACTAAGTACACAAGCCAGAGCAAAATATGACGAAGAAATCCTGCCACCAATGTCATTTTCTATACTCGACCTAAGTGAAACGGTCAGAACGGCACCCAAAGGATATGATACATACCGTCGTGAGAATAAACGCAACAGAGTACCCTCAAGAGTACGAACAACGAGTGGAACAAACCAAGCGACAGACAATGAACGTCTAACTCCAGTCATACAGAACACGGCAAATATACACACCAATGAGAATACTCGTAATGGGAATCAGATACAAATTCGGACACAGAGAACGAAGTAAACAAAGAGAAAGTGCAACCCAAACAAACATCAACGTCAAGAATCTCTACAAAAACCACATTTATAAAGCTATGTCTGACGTTACTTCTAGCAACTGCACACGCAAACGAACAGATTCCAAGCAACATTCCAACATTCCCACCCAAGGTAATAACATTACCGACAACGGTAAAAACAACAACACTAGAAATCACAACGACTTTTCGAACCACAACCACGCCTAGAACTACAACGACCCCTCGAACCACAACAACACCCAGAACTACAATGACTCCACAACAAACAACAGAGAAACTTACATTTACAAAGGAAATAACTAAACTTACTACGACACCAAGGGTTACAACGCTCATAGATGACATACAAATAACCGACAAAAAATTAAAATTAACAAAAACTACGAGTTCACCAAAAATAGAAACCACCACCAAGAAAATAGCACAAAAAACCACAGAAAGAATAATTGGTTACGAAAATCCAGCTCAAAACTACCTTCCTCCACAAAAACTAATCCAAACAGAAACAAAAGAAACCCAGGATTATATTATAGCGGACAAAAACCTAGCAACAGAACAGGAAACAATTACAAATCTAAAACCACAACGATTCCCTGAAGATCACTTAGACAATGAACATATGTTCGAAAAATGGAAAACGAGAAGCACAATTCATACAACTCCACAAAAATATGTAATAAATGAACATTTTCCAACTCATACTAAAAACCAGGCAGATGGCATCATATGTGCAAGAGGAGGAATAAATTTACATGATTCTACTCCCAATCTAAACTACCCGTATAGAATTTGTGTAAGAACAGAATTTACAAACAAAGGATACTGTATGGAATTCCCACCTTCCGACAGTAGCTATGATCTGCCGCTACCAAAACACATAGCTTTACACCCACACATTATTAGATGGAAGAAATATAATGGACAAAGGTACACAATAATAGAAAATATGTGCCCAGCTCAACCATATTGCGAAAACATAGATTGCATATACTGTCTAGAAAACATACTAAACCCTACATGTCAAACGAAAAAATTCATTACATTTATGATAACCTTAATCATTTGCAAAATAATATTATTATGTATATTATACGCAATATGTTGTCGATTCCAGGAGACGAAATAATTTTTAATCATGTTCTACGAAGTTCTCAAACTATCACTAACAAAACTAGTTAGGATATGCAGAAAAGAACGAGAGCCAGAGGAAACAGAGCTCGCCGAATTAGCACATGAGGATTACAACATTACTCCACAAAGACCACCAACGCCCTCAAAAGGTAAAAGATTAGAAACAAGACGACAATCAGCAGCATCTACACATAGTAATACAAGCATAATTGGACGTCTAGGAACATACAAATTTTACATACCCAATATTAGAAGAACCGTCACATTTGCCACTATTCTGTTGTATATTCTCATCGATACAACAACAGTGGAAGCGTGTGATCAAACGATATCTATATCGCACAACGAAACATATTGCAGTGACAATAAATGTAAAATCAAAACAAACCAGGATATATTCTTCACACCAAACTCAAAAGAAGTATGTGTAAATATAGTTCTAAATAAAACCATACACGATCAGTACATAATTAGAGCAAAACATATATCCTTCAGATGTATAAAATCAGACATTACATACACACGTAATGCAACAATATCCGTGGAGTCAGTAAAAAGATGCGCAGGAAACTCATTATGTACAGCGGCAAAATGCGCAAATATACATCCTAACACATTAGTACCAGATCTACAAACAGCTAATAAATACCCAGGAAGAACATACTGCACCACTTCATGTGGTGGATGGACTTGTAGTTGCTTCAGATTTAGTGAAGGATGTTTGTTCTCAAGAACATACGCGATTCCCACAAATAACGCAGAATTCGAAATGTATCAATGTCAAGAATGGATCCCACAGACAGTATTAGAATGGGAACACAGAGGAACGTGGAATAAAAATAATATAACAACAATAATCCTTTTTGAAGGAGAACAAAGAATGCTTGAGAAAGCAAACATTACACTAGTCTCAATAAACCAAGCAGCGATACTACCATTCTCACAAGCCTCGTTCATTCAAACGGGAGATAAGATCGCACGAGCTAACACTCAAGCACCACTCCTAGCCCTGAAATGCAATAAACAAGGAATATGTGAATACCACGAAACCTGCCACTGCAACGCAGGCGACGAACAAAGTATATGCTATTGCGAAAACAGAGATTTTTTCAAAGAAATAGAGGATTTTAGAAATGCGCTCCCATTATTAGGAGAACATTTCGAACTATCTCAAACACCAAAACATGTGCCCTCGCTGAAGTTATACGACACCGCTTTCCATCTAAACATTAGACTAGATTCCACCTTTGAAATATACACACAAGAAAACGCCATAGATTACAAAATTATATCATTTTCACACTATACAGGATGCTATGATTGCAATAGCGCAGGAGCTAGCGCACAAATAGCGTGTCAATCAGAAACTAAATCCAGATCCACCATTCTAAGTAACAATGAATACATGCACACATTAATGTGCGATATTAATGGATTTTCAAATGAAATACGCCGCACCTTCCAAAAAACAATAATTACAGAAGTTTGTACGGTAAAATGCGGAACGAGAACAATTATATTACAACTAGAAGGCCACTTACAATATACAGACACCCAAGCACTAGCGGATGGAATATACTCAGTCATCGGCACCAAAAATTCAACTACCATAATCAAAACACCACATTTACCTGATTGGTTACACATGATATGGAGCACGACAACAAACTTACCCGAAATCCTAGGTTACACTTTGCTATTCATAGCAATTTTGTACGCACTAAGCAAATGCATACCATTCACATTAAAATATGCATTATTAATATAATATACAATGAAAATCCAAATATACTCACATTAAAATATGCATTATTAATATAATATACAATGAAAATCCAAATATACTCACATTAAAATATGCATTATTAATATTATATATAAGGTTAACCAAAAATCATACGTCATTCTAGAAAAAGAATCACAGAGTAAATGCTCGGCAAATCAGAGCAAGTCGCAACAAATCGCAACATTCATTTTTTGCCCGTCGCAACCAGAACATACAGGTTATATAAAGAGTCCATTCATTTTTTGCCCGTCGCAACCAGAACATACAGGTTATATAAAGAGTCCATTCATTGTTTGCCCGTCGCAACCAGAACATACAGGTTATATAAAGAGTCCATTCATTTTTTGCCCGTCGCAACCAGAACATACAGGTTATATAAAGAGTCCATTCATTTTTTGCCCGTCGCAAACAGAACATACAATTCATCTAAAAGATCCACACACGGAACGCGTTCATTTCTTGCGCGGTGAAAAAAGAACGACTGAACTATCTAAGGCGATATAATCACACCATTCGGTCACTTCAACATTTATTTTAAACTATCCTAGATCATCCATATCAATAATTTCATTTCACAAATTTTCTTATATTTCACTCGTCAACATTAAAGTTAACTTAACTCAATTATCCTAAATCAGTTTGAATTTTTTCATTTCTTTACATCGCGAATCATATTTTTTTTACAAACCTGCGTATTGAAAAAATATAATAAAACATATAATTCAAGGATGCAACGTGGTTCAACAAACACGGATCGACTACGAGCAAAACGAAAAATAGAAGAAGAACGTGATCTAGCGATGGCGCAAGGAGTCAAAGCCGCGTTCACGTAAGATACCTTCAAATTTACAAGTAGCAGATACTATCATACAAACTTAACACATAAATAGGAGCAAACCAAAAACACGTTTGTTTAACTCAATCAGATATACTCATGCATAAGTCTATATATTTTTTTCACAAATTTCCTTCAGAATGGTCCGCAAACAAAACCAAACTGAACGAGAGATCAGCCAAGAAGAAAAATTATTGCACCACAGATGCTGCCTTTGCGCTGCAAAAGGCAAGCATTGGTCAGGGGATTGTCAAAATAACGACATGAGCTGGGAGGAAAAGATGGATTTCATAAAAGCAAGAAGACTGTGCAGGCTATGCTCGTCTAAGGTAAATTCATTTATATGCAAAATTTGGCACTTCGAAATTTCCTTTTCGATACAAATTCACGTTAATGTTAACAACACTACGAAAATCCTTAATAATAAACAAAAATAAAAAATAAAAATAAAAACCAATTTAGATTTGCGGCGAATCTGAGGAAAACAGAAAACAATCATGCATCCACTGGAAGACCGCTAAGAGCTGCGGTTACGAAGAATGTTACGTAAACTCAGGTGTACAGATTTAGCTGACTATTGCTTCAAATTTTTAGACCAAATTCCGCAGTTTTCTATCAATCATTTTTTCTAGACAATCATAACCCTAAGGTTAATATTTCAGATAGTGCACCGTCCGGGAACCGACCCCGAGTTTGTCCCTTCCAACTTCACATCCGTCACATATTTATTTTCAAAGTATATTCGCAGGCCTATTAATGTGTTATTTTAATATAATATAATAAATATATTTCCTGTTTTTATTTGAAATTAATTGCGTTCCTTGAATTCATATTTTGTATACAGTCATTTTGCAACTCATATATTACAAATCCATCAACTGCCAACACTAATATGTACTAACTATAGGCAAAGAAGGATCGTCATTTTGTATCATAAATCCGTTTGCACCTTTACAGTCGTGGAACAAAATATCACTCATAAACGCAATAACTGTCTCCAGCAACGTCGTCTTGCATATAGATGCTCTCCATAAGTAACAGTAAAACTGATTGTTTCGTTCTAAAACTTACTGTTTTCATACAAATGTGCGTTTTTTTGTTTCTACATTGTAGAAGGTCTGACAATTGCTCAAACACTATGTTCCAAGGTGCTTTGTTAAGGAGCACATCTAAATTACGGACGGTTATTACTCGAGTAGAGTAGAAAGTTCCAAAACAATTGTTTCCGATTTTCGCAATTCATTACCAGAAATATTAGTTTCAACACAATGTGCTGAGCAAGTAAATTGCAAAAAAATTACATTCGAAGTTGTTTGTTTTACATGCACTTGATAGCAGTGCAATACATTCATGCCGTGTACTTGAACAATTCTCGAACTCGAACGAAAACTTGGCGCCCGAACTCGTATGACTTACCATTAGGCTTATTGTTAGGATTAACACGGAAGCGAATGTCTTAGGCTTATAGTTAGGCTTTTCCCGGACAGGAACGGTGCCCGGCGCGCAACCGACCGGAACGCGGACTAGACCGGAGCCTCGGGACTGTCCTGGGACGCGGACCCGATTGGGATTGGTGACTGGAGCGTGGACTCGACGGGCATGCAATGCGAACTCGGACGCGAAAACTGTCGCGTACTTGAACCAAGCCTAAGTTTAATCATAGCCTAAATCGAAAATTTAGTGTAATTATTCTTTTGATCACACACAAACTACTAAGAAAAATGCAGAAATACAAAATGCATATGAGAAGAGTGAAGAAGAGCTGGACGTTGAAAACGCAGTCGATCCAGAACCTTTAACTGAAAACGACAAAACAGTCGACATTGACACTTTCGTCGTCACAACCGAACCAATAGCAGTCGAGCAAGATGGCAAACAAACTTTGAGAGAATACAATACGTTAGAAGAAATGGACGATAAGCTAGATGAGGTTAAAAGAAACGAACAGAAGACCAGCACTTCTTGCAGAACAAGAAATATGTACAACAATATAACGAAAAAATTGATGAAGGGAAAAACGGACTGGTAAAAGAATTTCAATCACAAGGTGGCAAACAACTTTGCGTTACAGTAAATCTCAAACACTGAAAACATACCCTCCCCATCATGTGTTGGGCCGTTTATTGGTAACTTTCTACCTCCTCTTTTAATAATCCCCTCATTCAGCTTAATTTCCTCTCTCATCGATTTTTTTCATCTTTCAATGATCACATTATGTTTCCCGTCATCTGCAACTTAATTTCTTTTCCTTCGTTATTTTTCGTGCAGAATCTGATTAATCTATTGATTTTGATGCACTTTAAACGTTTACGCATTTTTTTCATATTTTGTACAAAAATCTCGCGATCCGATAATTATTAAAAATGGTCCGAGTAGTGTCAACCTACTTGAAATTTATCCCGCGGGAAGTTGGAGAAGATTCCTAACAATTTATGGTCTGCCCGAAAAGAGGATACAAGACCGGCATGCTGAATACAAAGTGATTACATTTCTTTAATTTCCATTCCCCGGTTTCTCTTATTTTTCCTTGGATTTGTGCACAAAATTCTCGTGAACCTTTAGTGATACACCCATGGTTCTTTGTAATTGCGCCGCAGATTAGCATAGAGAAAGAAAGCCTGTTGACGCAGACGATAAAGGCATTACAACATGGTGTTAATGTAGAGAAATCCTTGAAATGTATAACATAGAGAAGTCCTGCGCCGCAGACAAGTATGATTGCAGATATGGTGTCAATGAAGAGAATTCTATAAAGAGGTACTTACTGTCACGGAACCTTGTCTGTGACTCTTATTCTAACTTACTAACATTAATCCTTATACTCTTCTATAATCAATATGTTTATAATTTCACCTCGATTGACTTGTCGCATTATCTTGTGTGTGTTACAACGACTCTCTGTCCTCAGTGGTTCACAACTATATGCCCTTTTGTGTAAAACGTTAAGCTCCGCCCCTTATTCCAATAACTTTTTAGCTTATCCTTTTAACTTGGTTCGTTCGTTCCGTTTCCTCCTTTCTATTATGTAACTTCCAATAGTTGTTGTTTATCTCTCGTCTATTGTGATGCATCCTTATATTGTAAACGATTTGCTACAATATATTCTCCACTCATGGGGTTTCCAAGTATGCCAAAAACCTTGCATTTTGCTTCCAAGTATCAATTGCAAAATAGTGTGCCAATCTACCGTAATTTTGCGTAATTTTGACACATCCGCACTATAGAAAATCCGCCATCAAAGACATTTTTTGTCGAAAAATTGGTCCCGTGACGATCGGTCGTAAAAACTGCCTGTAGATATGCTCGTGTAGTGCCAAGATACGGTAAATTTTTCGATACTTGCAAGGAAAATCGGGCATACTTGCAAACCCCATAAAGTTGAAAAGGAATACTCCCGAACATATGGCGAAACCAAAATAGAGAGAACGAGTGAAATAGACGAAACCCAACAGCAAACACATTATAATGTTTAGGGGCTAGGCAAAAAAAGAAGGAATACTCTGGAAAAGAATTACAATATACTATATTTACATATTGCAGTCCACTTTTTTTGGAAATCTCTTGATAGCATCCCAGCGTTCACTAAACCGATCTACAGTATGCCGCTATGGTGCCAAAACTGCTAAAACTCTCCGCAACTCGAAGTGCGCTATTGACATCAATATACATCATCGCGGTTCTCTAGGTCAAATCAAAGCGGCTTCTGACCCTTCGGTAACCAGATGTGCTTATGTCTCCATTTTGTATCCATCAAAACAGTTCTCACACAACACACATGCCAAATCATAAACCAAGGGATAGCAAAAAAATATACCCCAACAAGCAACTTTATGATCCATCTTCAACGACACTGTACGATTAAAAGCGGTGGCGAATATAAATATAGTTCCACCATTCAAACAAAACATAGATAAATTAGTTACCACAAGACACCATTAGCCAGAAACAACAAAGCCGATGGCGGACAAAGTGTAATACCGTCATGATACGTATAGTTCGATACTGTAATTTTGATCTCCAATTCTAGGCACGATAGTCGGAACAGAGGCGTAGCCACGCCCCCATGCCGCGACAGCCAATCTCAGCTAGAGATCTGTCTAACCCGCGCTGCTTGAACCCATATTCTGGAACGGACAGTCCTCACCCAGGAACGAGTCGAAAGAAGGATACGTAAGTCATTTCTTGTATTAGGTTATAAAACTTCACATGAGTCCGGGCCCCATTTCCATTGATGCATTTCCAATTTCTCACATGCCTCGGGGCCCAGTATCTTCCATGTTCCTTGATTTAGTACCTTCGGCAAATCTTAATCATATATCCCGCATTTACTGATCCCGTGGCTCCTTTGTTTCTTTACTCGACACATATTTCTCACATGCCTCCGGGCCCAACCTATTTCGAACACCCAAACCTTGCGGCTCATAGAGAAAACAAGAACCCCATAGATATTGACAATATTCCCAGCATCATGATGTTCTTTACCTATAAAGTAGATCTTAGACCCGACAAACCAGCCTCTTCACACACCGCGCTTGATCTAACCCCGGTTGTACCTAGGATTTTTATACCTTTCTCTGCAACAGTGGTTTTCCTGCGATCCTCGAGTAGCCAGGGGCTGACAATTAATATTCCTAGACACATAAGCTGGCAGTCTCCAATTTTTCCTCTAACCACAAGAAGTGAAAAAACAAGACAAACCAACTCGTAGACCTCAAAAAGCAAGCGAGATCTTCCCTCCACCCAGAGCCGACATTAGCGCAGCTAAAGTTAAGGATTTACGTTCACCTGCTCTTTGTTTCCTGGTGAGCACGATTTTGTGCAAGATGCCAGCAAATAATCTCCAACCAAACCCACATGCCCTCGGACCCCATCCAGACAATGAAAGTTCACGAATCTAATGAAATGCCCGCGATCTGCGCAGTAGCCCTCGAAACTATGATACACTCCCATTATTCACAGGCAACTCTGACGCTGACTTTAACACATGGCTACGTAGGATCCAAGACGTCACAACACTTGCAGTCCCCGCAGAAACCGACGCAGAAAAGCTAGGCATGCTGCTCGCACATTTAGAGACGCGGCTCAAAGAAGCTACGAACGCAATGCTCGCCTCCGCTGGAAACCCGCTGGTTAACCACTGAAAACCGCGAGATGTCCTGCCCCCCCCCCTAGAATAACGCTTCCGGAGATAATTGTTATCACGTTTCTTTAGGTTAATCCCCGTAAGAGTTAACGGAGTACCCTTAGTCGCACTTAGACACAGGAGCAGGGATCTCGATAGCGAACCAGAATACATGCGCACTTATTGGTATTTTCAGCGTTGACCAGCTAGAAAGCAGTGCGGCAATTGGAGTCTCGGGAACGCATATAGAAATGATGGAATCGTAGAGGTTGGTAAACACGTTATTCACGAAATCATGCACTTCAGATCATCCGCGTCGCCCATTACAGAGCATCGTATGACATACTTGGGAATGATTAATTTTCCAGCGGAAAACCCAATCCTCACAACACAAGAAGTCAGGAACGAGGCGAGCACGCTGCCAAATGACAGCCACCGAAATCTGGCGAACCCGACGTCCGTACCCAAAAACACATGGCTCCGGCCCCAAACCCAGGTAAAAAAATATTAAATACTCATTCACCAAACGAACCCTCGAGCCTAAAATTTTTTTTAACATGCTCCCAAGGCGTTATATTAGACTGCGAAATGCCGATGTTGAGCGCTGAAGACGAAGACAGCGGGTATCACCAGATTTCGTTTGCGGCGTTTGCCTGGCGCCCTAGAATAACGCATCCGGAGTTAATGTTTATCATGCGCAAGGCTTTCTTCAGCACGTTAATACCCGTAAGAGTTAACGAAGTATCCTTAGTCACACTTGTAGACACAGGAGCAGGGGATCTCGATAACGTACCAGAATACATGCCCTCAACCGACTTGGATCTTAATGTCAGTAACCACCTAACTTAGAGAATGAGGCCTACTCGTGCCACCGGCAGTAATTACGGCATCTGAAGTCAAGTTCCTGATAACCAATCCCACATGTGAACCAAAAAGAATTTTCAAAAATATGACCCTTGCACATCATCGTATATATACACCTTTACTGAAAGTAAGGCAAGGCTCTGTTCGAACTCGGAAATTCCCAACCTTGTCACATCCAACTGGTACGCTCTGGCCGGTAAAGGTAAACCAAAATTTTACCTTTCCTTTCAAACATAACCGAATAGCAAAAAGAACAGCTTCGTAGCCTACTAGATGAATACGACGATATGTTCAGCCAGCACAAATATGACTTGGGGAACTGCACGGCAGCTGAAGCGCATAGTGTAACAACGACTGAATCCGCTCCAAGAACTAGACCCACCCGCGTTCCCTCCCGTTACGCAGCCGAACTAGTCATAGACACCCGCATAAAACAACTTATAGAATTAGGCAAAATCGTCGAAATCGACATGTATGCGTTGGTAAGAAAGACAATAATGTACCCAATAAGAACCGTCGAACAAACATTTGAAATGATATGCGGGCACAAATTTTTACTCTTTCCTTGACTTAGTCCAAGGATGCTTACGCCTAGTGCAAGCTGAATGAAGAATTCCAACGAAAAGTTGGCTTTAACGTCAATGACAAAATGTTCCAGGTCACGCACGTCCCATTTTATCTTATATCCGCAGACAGCTTCTTTTGTCGTTTGCTTTCTAAGGTTCTTGGCGGATTAGAGGGAAATGTCGTCAATTACATTGTTGATATTGATGTGTGCCGCTACTTACATCGAGCATATCGAAGCGGTCCGGAAACTTCTCGAACGAATTCGTATGTGCAACCTAAAATTGTCCCCATCAAAATGCACTTTCAACGCTCTGATATACAGGCCCTCGCGCACGCTATCTCTGAAGACACGCATAAGCATCTTTTAACTAATCGAGGGATTTTTAAAATCGAATGACATTTTTCCATTTAAACAAACCCTTTGTTAGCCCGATAGCGCTAACGTAGTCGTTATTTTTGTGAGTTTGGCACCGTCCATTTTTTCCATCTATTTAGCATAAATACCAATAATCTTAGAATCAGCTATAAAAAAAGCTGAAAATAAATAAATAAAAATACAAGCTGAACGGTAACAAAATGTTTCAGAGCCGCCTGGAACTACATTGCCTGGAATTCTGCACCGTCCAGGAAACGAACCTGGACTTATATTATCTATGCATTTGAAGCAATCAGCTTTAACAAAAATGCTAATGTGAAGTTACCTTTGGTTCTATTTTGCAGCGCATAATTAAGTGTAGTTTGTATCTTCATATCGACTTAACTTCCAAGCAATCAATACTGTGAATACATAGTTCCCTATAAAGCAACCAAACCAAGGCTTAGGTTATCATATGTAAATGAGCGTTCATTTTGACCTTATACCGTATACCAATGACCAATTATATACTTCTCACGCCTAATAAATTAATTTAATTTACGATAATGATCAAAAACTGCCGATCATATTGACGTGCTTTAATTGCTTCCTAATGGGGTTTCAATGCATGGCAAAAACTGCGCATTTTGCTTTCAAGTATCAAATGTGCATCTTATGCACGATTTTGCATAGTTAGAAAATGCACCAATGCTATAACAAGACGAGGCGAAAATGCACAGTTTATGCACGCTCGAAAAAATAGTCCTGTGGCTACCTGCCGCGAGACCTTTTTTTGTCGGTCTGTAGTTGTTCTCGTGTAGTGCCAATCTACGATAAATTTTCCCATACTTGGAAGCAAAAATCGGCTTAGGCCAATTTTTGTCATACATTTAAACCCCATTATCCTTTGCTGTTGTGTTTAGTTGATTTTCTATTCTAATGAACTTGTATTTTTCTGACTGTTATTTTGGGTTTCAATTACATTTTTTTCTGTACGATAAACCTTTCGTAAACTTCCATCACATGAGAAAAATACATCAGTAACATAACAAGTACATAAGTATATTATCACTACACTACAAGAAATTCTATGACAAAAAAATCTATACAGCAGAAAGCAATATATACAAGAAAAAGTTATTGTACAAATAAGTTAGTGTTAATACACGAATTAAATACTTGGCAACGGCTTCTGCATTCAGCGATCTTGCGGATTTTCGAAGCCGAGAAAAGAATGATACTCTATTAATCTGTTGTATTAATATATCTTAATTAATATATTTACTGTTCTATTTCAAACTGTGTTTCTTGAAGTCATGTTTTGTCGAAGTGACAGCCCAACAACTCATTAAATAACAAATGAACTTATTTGAACATGAAAAAAAACTGAACTTATTTGAGCATGAGCCCATCACCAAATGGTGTTCACCCCCTGAGTTCTTACAATCATTCTGCCACTATGATACTGTTTGCTCTGTGAAGTATCAGACCAGTATTGCAAAAAGTTTTATTAGAGTAGAAGGTCCAAAGCAAATAATTTTCGTACAGTGTAAGTTAATGCGCTGTGAAAAAACAATGGAAGTCGTTTAATGCGCACGTCGGCAGTGTTGTACTGCCGTGCACACAATAGTCGAACCCTCAACCCTCCAAACTAGCATGGCTAGACTATGCGATCTGAAACTCCTTAGGTTTAGGCTTAACGCTGCGGGAACGCGTAATGCGGATCCGAATGGAACGGGGATTCGCACTGGAACGAGGATTCGCACTGGAACGCGATCGAACGGAACGCGGACCGAACGGAACGCGGACCGAACGGAATGCGGACCGAACGGAACGCGGACCGAACGGTACGGGGCCTAGACGGCGCCTCGTGTAAAAAAAACACTCCATAGGTGACTCTAGGCCCCAGGCATGCACTTAAGCAAATTGTACTGTCGGAACAGCACTAGTGGCACAACAAGAACACAAAATAAACAGTGTTTCTTTTATTCAACAAACCGACTAGTTTCGGCTGATGCCTAATCCCAGATCGGTAACAAGGGACTGACGGGCTTGCGCCTACAATCTACCTTGAACAAGAAAATACACTCGGAGATTGTTGGGCTTGCGCCTACAATCAATCCTCGTGTGGGGGTCGAGCGAAGCTCGAGACGATTCTGCGAACGGTCGATACAAGGAGTCGAGACGTCGATAACGGTGCAAAGAACCAGAACAGAACGGCAGAACCATGATTTAATCGTCTCAGGCTTCACCTTAAGTACCAAAGCTAGAGGAGGCAAGGCGGAGCCTAATCTACTGTATGATGATCTAAGACATACTATTTAGTTATTATAACTGCCTGGGTCTCTACTCTCTAAGATTTTTTGCTTCTATGAGAGTCTCCTAGTTTTCTACAGTGTATAGAGTGCGTGGGAAATTCTAATTTGTGCCCTCCTTGTTAGGCGTGCACTCTCATGTTAGACATATTACACAAGGGTCTAGGAAGTGGTCAAAGAGTTCAAATGATCACCAAAAAGTAAAGCGAGAATTTCGAATTCTGTCCAGGACAAGTTCAGAAATATCAAAGAAATAATAAGGATTAACAAGAAATATAAAGATAGTACCAGAAATATAAGCCTTAAGCTATATAAATGGGTTAATAATTAAAAGTGCGCAGCACACAAATATGCCCAAGGGCGTGCCCTTCAATTGTAGAAGGCCGGGATAAGGCCACAAACGGGGAAAATGTCGGTCCGAACCTGGGGCGTCCCCTTTACATGGCACTTTGCCGTAGCCTTGCATTTTATAAAACGCGCGAACATTGGGATTTAAATTTTCTCAGGTGACTCTAGGCCCGAAGGCGTGCCCTTTTCTGTGGAACGGGGCTGGCCCGTTACCGGCCTTAGAGGGTGCCCTGGGTACGCCCTGAGGCTTTTGTGAGAGGGCCACAAACGGGCCGTTTTGAAACGGGCAGAAAAAGAAAATACACCGTTTTAGCTAACCAACCACGAACTTACACACGGAAACACAACATACATAAGTGCCTAGAACTTCGCAAGACAAATGCACCGGACAGGAATCGAACTTGCGATATAAACTAAAGACATACTCCAAACCAGCGCCTTAGACCACTCGGCCATACCGCGTATGGTCGTCTCTGCTGGTTGCGAAATATTACGGCAGCTGCTTCACAAAAATTTAAATCCCAACTTTCGCGCGTTTTATAAAATGCAAGGCTACGGCAAAGTGCCATGTAAAGGGCACGCCCCAGGTTCGGACCGACATTTTCCCCGTTTGTGGCCTTATCCCGGCCTTCTACAATTGAAGGGCACGCCCTAGGGCATATTTGCTTAAATGCATGCCTGCGGGCCTAGAGTCACCTATGATTTGTGAAGCAGCCGCCGTAATATTTCGCAACCAGCAGAGACGACCATACGCGGTATAGCCGAGTGGTCTAAGGCGCTGGTTTGGAACGCGGCAAATTCAGCTAACTGTAAAAACTTATTTTTTCACCATTTGGGGGATGGCTACAACTGCCATTGCGCTGTAGCTATTTCACAAATAAGATTTATCTCAGGTGAATCTAGGCCCGAGGGCGAACAGGGCTGGCCCGTTACCGGCCTTAGAGGGTGCCCAGGGTACGCCCCGGGGCTTTTGCGTGTTTTAGAGGGCATAATAAGGGGCCACAAACAGGCCATTTTGAACAGGGAAGAAAAGGAATATATACCGTTTTAGCTAACCCACCACGAACTTACACCCGGAAACACAACATACAAGTACCTAGAACTTCGCAAGACAAATGCACCGGACAGGAATCGAACTTGCGATATAAACTAAAGACATACTCCAAACCAGCGCCTTAGACCACTCGGCCATACCGCGTATGGTCGTCTCTGCTGGTTGCGAAATATTACGGCGGCTGCTTCACAAAAATTTAAATCCCAATGTTCGCGCGTTTTATAAAATGCAAGGCTACGGCAAAGTGCCATGTAAAGGGCACGCCCCAGGTTCGGTCCGACATTTTCCCCGTTTGTGGCCTTATCCCGGCCTTCTACAATTGAAGGGCACGCCCTTGGGCATATTTGATTAAATGCATGCCTGCGGGCCTAGAGTCACATATGATACCTACAGCTATTATGGATAGCAAGAACTAGTACATGCATACTTTACACTTGCAACAAAGGTTGGCAAAACTAATGCATTATCGATAAATTATTATTATTACGTCAACTCCAGCTAAAAAATACTGACAATTTACATCATTTGAACGTAAATACACTTGAGTAAAGTAAACTATAATTAAACTTTTATTTTGCGGTTCTCCCCCATTGAAAATACTGACTGAAATCATCCAGTTGAATACAATACAAAACTCACTATTGAACTTTCAATTATTGTACCCTGAAATCCTCGTATTCAAATAGTGGTCTCACCTAATTTCGTCCAAATGTGCAACGGTCATACATGAGAAAGATCATTCATTTATCGTTCTTTCTATTTAGTTGGGTATGTGGTTTATTACTTGACTTGTAGTTTGTGGTTTATTACTTGACTTGTATTTTCCTAAGCATCCTGTACGCGTTTATGTTACTTTTGAATTACTTATCTCTATGTCGACCTCATTTTTGTGTGAAAGTCACGAACCCAAGGTTAAGACCAGTCAGTCGCAGGGGCAGGCGAGATTAATGTATTTGTCAAAAAAGTGGTAGTTGGAACAAAGGGAAAGTACATCCTAGCCAACGATTTGACTCACTATTTTCTTCACTGTCCGTTGCAGCATTTTTTCATTACTGCATTCATGATTCTTGAATTCTTTGCATTACACCTCAAATGTTTTCACTCACAGTAATCTCAACGTTTTTCAAATCAGTTACAATTGTTATTTTTCCTTTACTTTCAGATGGCGACCCGTCAAAGAAAAAAGAAGAGGCGGAAAAGGAGGTAAGTGAACTTACTTTGTAAAATTTTATAATGTTGTTTCTCATATCCACTTGTGCCATATATTTGCTTCCTTATTCGTTGTTTTTTGGTATGTCCTGTTTGACTTTTGCTCTACACTTTTCACTCCGTCGCCTTCCTAAATACCCCAACATGTATTGGATCAGTATGTATTCATTGATCCCTTACTTTTGACACAGTCACAGTAGTGAGCGTCTTTCTTCAATGTATTTCGAAACTGCTGCATTATTGCGTCGCGATTCCTTTCTCCATGTAACTCTTTGCGTTGTAAAGACTCTACGCTGAAAATATTATGCGCAGTAGGTCTACCCGCTAATTTTCCCTACCTATGCTATATACACATAGTCGCTGTAAGATTCATATAGTTTATTGCTTAACTTTCTAATGTCGGCAAATGCTCCGTTAGGTGGAGGTTCTACCAGCATACGTAACATTTTAAAAAAGAAGCACAAGCCACTATTTTCCACCGTCATTTCGCTGAATGCCAAAAAGGCCGAGAAAACAAGCTCTACAATTCAGACAGTTGCATAGGTGGAGAAAACGAACTATTTAGGCACCTTAAAACAGTTGCTCCGTATGAATTACATCAAAGGTCATTACGATCATAGCAAGAAGAGCCATGGAAAATTCCACAGTTGGTTGCACAATAAAATGTAAGATATGAATATTGATGTATCTATGCCTTCGCAACTTGATTGAAAACAATTAATGTGCAATCTTTTATCTTTTACCTTAATCATAGGTTTGTTTAGTGATAGAAACAGATTTTTGTGCATGTATATGGCTAATATTTATGAGCAACAACTGACAAACTTCTGTTTTGTGTATGTATTTTGTAAAAGAGTCTAAAATAGAAGAAAAGTGTGCTACAGGGAAGATTTTCGAGATGTCCTTCAACACTTTTTAGACGCGTACGAGATGCTTTATACGGTTGCTTTCATCTGCGGCGTGAGCCGCGTGTGCTTATATCGAACTATCGAAATAAATTATACTTCCTTTTTCAAGAAAAACGCAAATGAAACTAGCTTGTAAGAGCGTCTTTCAGTCAAAAAGTAAATGGACGGTATGCGGATTCAAACCTACGACCGTTAGCACCAAATATGAGAGCTCGACCACTGCGCTGTGGCAGGGTGGCTATGCTAGTATTCTTGTAGAAACCTACACATAAAAAGCTATACTCCTTTCGCAATTAAATAATGTCATTCATATGCTCACTTTTTCATTCGTCGAGGCTACTATTCTTGTAGCAGAAACTTCCGCATCAATATTTTTTACTCCCTACGCAATTATTTAAAACCAGCAGTTCGAAGAGCGACTGGAGGAATCGACCTTCGGCCGATTGTTACCCTATTTAAATTGGGGAAACGTATAACATGACTCTGCATCGCGAGCTGCTGTGGGTTCTACTAATGGTACCATGCAAATTTGCCATTGAAGGTGCTATATGTAGAGCAGAGGGTTTTCGTTACCATAAGCTAGCATAGCTCAACAGGTAGATCGTTGTACTGAGAATCGAGAGATTGCGAGCTGCTGTCGGTTCGAATCCCGCCAGGAAAAAGATGAATTGAATTAGCTAGTTTGGGTATCATATTCCCTTGGAAACCAGGAAAAGAGCTCAATACGTTATACGTGATGGGAGGGCAAGTTGACAATATTTCTCCTTGAATCTAGGGCTAAACATTTTTCTCTGAACCCAAATTGGGCCATTCCTAGTTGTTTTGCTTCTAACGTTTACAAAAAATAGTGAACAGGATTCTTTGCCGGGATGCTGGGAACGTACTCCAATCGTAGGCACTTGTTATAGTGTAGCGCAAAAGATTTATCACAGTGAACTTTTTATAGGATAAGAAATTGAATAGCTTACAATTAGTCCGATTTATTTTCTAAGGAGCACAAGATAATTTACATGAGTGTTGCCAACAGCAAAATAATTACAAAAGTTGGCCCAGTTTGAGTTCAGAGAATTTTTTTAGCCCTAGATTCAAGGAGAAATATTGTCAACTTGCCCTTCCATCAGGCATAACTTATTGAGCTCTTTTCCCAGTTTTCAAGGGAAGATGATACCCAAACTAGCTAATTCAAGTCCTCTTTTCCAAGATAAAATACAATTCCTGCCGAAAGTATTTTTTTTTTCATTACATGAAGTTTCTTGTATCGACCCGCGCACGAGGTAGTGTGCTGCGGGGAGGAAAGCATTGCGAGTATCAGCATACCTATCTAGACGTATCAGTGCAAGCGCTATGCCAGCTAGAGTACATGTTTTTGTGACCACTCTATAGTTATAGAAAACACCATAGAATATAGAATACCGATATCCATGCGATTGTTAGGAACATACATGAATTGTGCATTCTACAGTCACCTACATTCTAGCCACGCTGTTTTAGCGATATTGAGTATTTTGTTTACTGATAGTTATATTGGAGTGTCTTGTCAAAATTTCCATTATTGAGGCTCACATATCCTCAGCATATATTCCTGTTTCTGTTAGATAGTACATATGAGGTTTAGGTACCAATATTTTGCGGCAAAGTTCATGTGCTGATGTTTCTTGTTGAAGTATGTTCACGATTACTGATAAGCAAGAAGGAAATTGCTAGAATACATAATAATATAATATTTTCTGTACGTTTGTGCTGTATTTTGCAGTGCATTGGTGTAGAATAGGCAATAACTGCGCAGAATGGTATCAGACGAATAGGCTTCCTCGTAAATAAAAGAGGAAACAAATTGAGAAGATATAAGTGAATAAATTCAACAAACTAACATGAATATACCATATGTAATACGGTAACCCCGTTTCGTCCCTTCGCATACGAGGATTTTGCCACCGTTGGGTCTCATCAGTGCGATGACGGTAGGCTTAGGCAGTGAGTGAAAGAAAGGTAAAGTAGATATTGAGAAAGGGTTAGAGAGACAAAGGTTATAGAGTATGTAAAGAAACATATAAGGTTATAGAGTAAACAGAGTACAAAAATAATAGTAAAAACCGAATAAGAAACTAACCTTGATACCGCGGGTGTCATAGTACCTGAATATCCTTACAAAAAGGGACAAGTAGAGAATAAATAAACAAAATGCAGAAGAAAGTTTAAAACTAACCTTGGATGGATATGTCTTCAAGCCTCAAAATAACTAGGTAGGAATATATCAATAAGTAAGAAGTACTATGAAAGGGTATGGAGCAATGCAAGACGAGAGCAATGGGAAAGGGATGTAGTGTGTAGTATTGATTGGGTAAGAGTGCATGACATAAACCTAGTGTTAGAATATATAGGTAAAGTTTATGAACTATGTGGTCTGTTGAAAAGAATTAGTTATCCATAAGTGAAAATATAATGTCGTAGATTATTGTTACAAAGTTATGCATAATAGGGAAGAATCGACAGAAATGCAAAATTAAAGGTTGTCGACCCAACTGTTGAGACTTTTAGTAGAGGTATCGTATTTAAGACTAATAATAGGGTACTTATTAAATGATTTTTTGATAGTTTTGAGTACAACGTCTTTGGTATAATTGTTGGAGAGCAGCTTGATAATGAATGAATGGATTTTGGATTTGAAAGAAATAAGCTGGGAAGTGCATATATGAATACGTATTACTTCACCTTGGATACAGTTTACTTTAATATGGTCACATATATGACTGTCATACATAGGAAATCTTATAACGTCAAAACTATAATCATCAGTTTTATTGTATAAATTGATAGTCCAATTATGTGTAGACCAAACAAGGGCGAGATCGAGAAAGGGAGCGGAGGAATCAACAGTATTGGCCGCTTCGAGAATGAGCGAGCTAGGATAGATGGAATCAAGTATATCGAGAATGTTATCATCATTATAGAAAATAGCTATGTCATCCATATATCTGAACATGGAATCTTATAGCCGAGGGAAGAATTAAAAAAGCTTTTAAAGTATTTAAATTCATCATACAAGAGATCAGCAAGTAAAGGAGAAGAGTTCCTCCCTGAGAACTCCTTTGATCTGGTGGAAATAATGCCCTGGAATCTAGATAACTATTTTTAACTATGTAGCGTACCATGTTTTTAACTTCATTTGATGAGAAACAGTTAGTAGACGGAACATCAGTATAGTAACTTTTCTTAAATCCTACGTTAATAAGAGATGTACCGGAGTTTTTAAAGCATATATCCGTTAGTTCTAGGATGCTATCAATGACACAATCATGAGGTAAGTTGGTAAAGAGACTACTAAAGTCCAAGACTTTGACTTTATGGAAACGATGTATAAGTGTAGAATTACTAATGCAAATGGAATTATCTAGAAATGAAATTAGTTTTATTACTGCTCCAAGTTTTACTAGCATTACGGTAGTTTTTAAAATGCAAACGGAAATGTTTCAGTATTTTCTGAAGAGTAATCGAAAGGTTTTTGAGAGAGCTGTGTTTAGCAGCTGTGATGTACCGCATTTTAATCGATTTTTTATGCAATTTAGGAACTGCGTAAATGTTAGGAAGTTTGCGATCGGTATCAGAGCATTTTATATTAAGAATGTTGGAATAGTAAATATGACGGGATGCAATACTGTCCTGTGACTCGAGATTATACGGAGAGTAAGTATCGTTACCTTTATATTCGAATGAACCGTTTTCGTTCTTAGCAATACCCAATTCTTTATGAAGGAAGTGTGAATATAAAAGAGGGCAAGCGAAACAAAAGTTAGCGGACGCCTTATCTACGCATGTAATAATAAACTGTCTCTTAATATGGTTAATTTCTTTGTAAATAGAGCAGTTAGAGTTAACATGAGGTTTACGAAAACCTTGGATGACTTCATTTACTTTTCCCTATGGAAGAGACCAATTAGTCGTCTAGTATATTCTTGAGGTTTTTAGACAAGTCATTGAAAAGTACGTGTAAATGTTCTTCTAGTATTTTACTGGAAAAAGGTTCTCTGAACTTGGTTCCTTTTGAAAGAAGAGTTGTGGCTCTAGGGAAGCGGGATTCAAATATTTGGCAATTTCCAGAGATTATATGAAGAGAACCGTCTATATCGATTTTTTCTTTAGTGTTACAAAAAGAAAGGTAATCCTTACAATTACAATGAACGTGGTTAACAGTAGGGTTGTTAACAACAGTCTTGTGATTAAATAGGCGAGGTCCTAAAGGAATGCTGTATTGATTTTGGTAGCAAATACGGGGTAAAAATGGAAGTGGGATATTATTAGAGATGAAAGTGTTACGGATGAATCTATTTATGGCGTATTTGAGATTAAAGCCTCTAGAATCGGTACAAATAAAGGGAATTTTGATGCGAAAATCCGGTTAAGACGGATTGGTATTTCTATCTTTCAGAGTTTTAGAAGCACAAGAATTGCCACATATTGCTTCTACATTACGTCTGAAATAACTAGAGTGTTCATTAGAGGGGGGCAAAAGACATCTAACCATTCGTAGTTGTTTTATCAATGTACTTTGGGTGTGGGGAACAACGCAACAAAGAAGTGCTAATTCTTCATTAGCGGCACTAAGAAGTGCGTCGTTCATTAGGGGTGAATTACTTTTTGCAACATGATTAATGTAGTTGTAAACAAGAGGGTCATATATACAGCAAAGGGTTGCTAGATCGTCATTTACGTTGTACATCCCTTCTTCTTTCTTTCCTTCTTCTGGCTCTAAAAATACGTTTTCTCGTTTTACAACATTACATTACATTACATTGCATTACATTACATTATCGTTTTTAATTATATTACAATATTGACGTTTCAGGGAATGGAGCGCAAACCAGTAAACGAATCCTTTGACGAGGAGTCAGATGAGATGGTGAGTTTTTCCCCTACTTGTTGTTGTTCCTATATTTTCATATATATATATATATATTATGTATATATATATATATATATATATATGCATAAATTTATTGTTTATAGGACTGCTGTATTAGTGAAGGGGACTTCCCCGATTCCACAACAGGAGAAGAGTTTGAGTTTGCGGATGAAGACGAGGACGAGGAGTCGGCTGATGAGGAGGAGGACGAGGATGAGGAGGAGGCCGATCAACTTATGGATGAGGAGGAGAGCGGGGAGCTTGACGATGAGGAAGTTGACGAAACGGAAGCTGACGTTGTAAGTTTATATTCATTTTCTTGAAGTTTCTATTTAACCTAGTCCTTTTAGACGCTGCCAATTACAGTGATGTTTACATTACCATATAGAAGTAATATTTCAGAACCCGTTTCTGACTACCGACACCGGCCCCCGCTACCTACGCCCGGACCATCCCTTCTGGGGGCGGTATACCCCTGGATACGGAGCCCAGCCGCGCCCGTGGGACTTTCCTGAGGACTTCAAGAGCGATGCCGAAGATGATGAGGTCGTCGTACTGTCTCACCAATACAAAGGAAAGGATGTGCTGTACTACTTTAAGGTTATGCTTTAAGCTTGTGCATATGTGAATGGGAGTGCTGATTCAAAATGCACCTACAAGACTGTCGGAGTAGGGGGCTTGTATTTCAACAGGAAAATACATATCAAAATTATTATCAAAATTGATTGCACAGGAAACATCATTTTTCCCAATTACGCTTCCATTTAATATCAAATTTTATCACAATCAGCTGTTTACTCCTTACATCCTATCTGGGTCTCTACAGCATGACAGTTGTCGCGGCGCACTCTCTCTCTCTCTATCCTTGACGCGCCGCGGCCCAACTAACAAATCAGTGTGCCCTATGTCCTGATACTAACTGGATCTAACAAGGGACATAAAGATGTGCTTGTATTGTTGTATTATATTCACACTCTATACTTCATACTACTGCACACAGCACAGTGCACATCAGATAAAGTAAGGCTATGGGCTAGGTCTTATTTTATACCCGCCTCTTCTGCTGCTTCCTGCCGACAACGCTCTACACGTGTTGCTGACCTGCTGAACAACTACATGATGTGCAAACTCCACGACTCTTACTTCCACGACGACCTCCGATGTCTCGAACTCCGGCCCCAAATGTCGTGACTCTCGCACGACCTGTATGACCGATCAAGAAGGCTCAATGGATATGATGACAAATGATTACTTGAAAACCTTCACGACAGAAAAGAAGAAGAAAAAGGCCATTAAAGCGATTACGTCAATTCTGAACACGAAGGAAAAAAGTGGACTGATAATGACAGAAATTGGAGAAGCCACCGTATTTAAGAAGCCTCGGAACTAAGCACATCATTCCTTCCTTCAGTTCCAGTCATACAGCAACAAGTTCACCTTTTATAACCCTCTTTATGTCTGTATTAGAATAAATCTTGTCTGATAAATCTTATCCCACAGGACACTGTCCGCACATCCGTAGTCACATTCATAAAGTGCATCGTAATTAGTCCAAAAAATGACGCTAAAATCCCTTAGAGAAACCATCCATACCAAATCCAAATAGAGGGGACCGCCCACAAAGTACCGCCCACCAACCTAGATACTTAAAGGGATAGGTTCAGCTCAAATTGCACCTTTTTATAATTTCTATTGATAGTATGACCTATGACAGTCAAAATGCGAAATTTGCAGTAAATTTCCTTTGCTCCTCGAGCCGGGGTCAAGCTCAAAAGCTAAGCGAGCTCGCTTTATATAACAACTGGCGTAACGTAGCCCTATCTCTGCACCTCTGCACCTCTAGCCCTATCACGCTATTTCGCACTTGTAACACAGTTTGGCGTACCGTTTGACTGCGGCTACGGTACGCCAGTTGTTTTATAAAGCGAGGTCGCTTAGCTTTTGAGCTTGCTCCTGGCTCGAGGAGCAAAGGAAATTTACTGCAATTTTCGCATTTTGACCGTCATAGGTCATACTATCAATAGAAATTATAAAAAAGGTGCAATTCGAGGCGAACCTATCTGTAGCGGGTAGGCCGGCTGGCATTACACCCTAGCCAGTCGGACGGCCCTAGCATGTCTCTCTCTCTCTCTCACTAGGCGGATGCTCTCTCACGTTATGTCGATGAGAGGGAGCAGCCGCCCTCTACCCTCAGTGTGTCCCATGCTGGTCCAATAGCATGTAACAACTCGCCAGCTTAAAGATGTGCTCGTCATCTGTGTCCTTATTACATTCTACACAGTATATAATACACAACACTACACAGTATTACGTAGGAAGGCAGGGCGTTGCACTTCCCCCGTAACGTGGAGAGAGCATCCGCCTAGTGAGAGAGAGAGACATGCTAGGGCCGTCCGACTGGCTAGGGTGTAATGCCAGCCGGCCTACCCGCTACATATCCTTAAACCCTAGTAGGAATCAGGTACATCATTCCAAACTTAATACTCCAACCTAACAAATCCTAATCCCCAAAATACATCCCCATCAGTATGACGACAAGAAAAGAGCAAGATGAGCGTCAGACATGCTCACTGCAAGCTTTTGTTTCGGCCCTAAGTAAATAATGGTTTCACACAATACATAAATGTGAATTTTAGCAACAAAACACCGATCATAGTTTACGAAACACTCCATTGTGGGCCTACATAACTTCACATAACTCTAACGTTAATATTTAATATTTCAGATATTGCACCGTCCGGGAAACGAACCCGGTCTCTGTTCCGTTCAACTTCACCTTCGGCATAAGTTATATTCAGTGTCTGTTATTTTACTGTAATATATAAATATATATATTTAGGTTTTTTTTCGACATTCTTTGCGATATTTTTATACAGTCAGTTTTGCAACCCACTAATTAACACTCATCAACGTACACCAATAACATGAAAACAAACTATAGACAAAGGAGGAAATTCATCGACGTTTACTGTTAGTGAGTTTGCTAATTAAAACCCTACAGTTCTACGTCAGCAGCAAATGAAAGGCATAAAAGTGAAAGGGAGCGCTGCAGAATTGGACAAATTAGAACAGAGATAGATAATTCCTTGCTTAAATGACAATTATTTCCATTTGTTGTAAGCGTCGCACCACAACTAATAGATCCGGCGGCATGATACATGTTCCAAGAGCATTTGAATTAGGGGCCGTTATTATCCCAAAATCCAAAACAAAGGTGCTTCTACCGCGGAAATCGTTGTACAAAAATAATCTTTTACGTAAATCGTCATTTTGTATTATATTTTTTTGCACTTACACTCACCGCCTACTGTATTTCTCAAAGGCAAACAACAGTTGTTTGGAGACATACATAAACAAGAAAATGCATACGGCACACCTTTCCAAGGTGTAGCTAAGCCTCATTAATATCATTTTAACAGATAGCTTTTCCAGCATCACTGCTGTGCAATGAGCACTAACAGGTGGTATCCCACACTAACAACAAAGCCGCTTATTTTCTATACCATTCGTGTCCAAAGTGTAACAGCAACTAGCACATATTGTTGAATATAAGGTATTTCCTATATATATATAGTCTCAAAATGTTTTATGATAAACAACCAGGGTGGGCGACCCTGGAATATTCATAGCGCAGGCGTGACAGTATGCGAACTTATTATTATTAATATTGTATGTAACAGCAGCTAAATATTACTGGAAATAATATTGGTTGTATCGTCTCAAATAGGTTTATTATGTTGGTCGACCCTGGATTATTCATACGAAAGGCGAGACAGTATACGAACTTATTATTACAAGTATTATATTAGTCATTTATTTCACAATAAGTTTGTGTTTCAAATATGGCTCGCTCAGAGTATTTACTTCAACTCACAAAGAGACTCTGCAACATTGATAGCTTCTGTTTTTGATCATTGTTCTCGAATCAGAGAATGGGGCGTTTAATGGACATGTTTAACAAACATTAATCTATAAATAATAAAGACATGATGCAGGGCGTCACATGTTTTCTAGTGATATGTACGATTGTTACAGAAATTAGGATTGTCGTGTATGAATCTTATAAGGACTGTTGCGAGGCGAAAACACATATGCTCAGTTATATGATTCAAAAACAAATTTACCTATGATGTCTACAAGGCGTGCAACAACGAGAACAAAAAACATGCAAACATAACGCGTGCCCTTCAGCGCTTCACTCATCTTCCCTCCTTTTTCTTGATAAATAAGCTTTAACTCTTTTTTGCTTTTTTTACATGCAACTACCCATTCTTTTAGATGAATGTCAGCGGCCTTGAACTGTATTGAGCTCTGTTAGGTCCCTGCGATAAATGCCATCCATCAATGGTATGCGTCTCGATTTCTGGGTGAGTTTATATTCTAATCATTTTTCAAATGAACGCCTAATTAACAAATTTTATTGTTCTTGCATTGATTTGCGACGAAAATACAATACATTTTTTTTTTCATTTTTTTTTTACATTTTCAGTTATGAGGATCCCATTCTATGTGTGATGCTCTTCGGTAATGCCTGGACGCGATGGTTTCGGCACCTCCGGAGGCAGATCTCTCCAACTATTGGGTGCTGATAGTGCAGATCGCACTGTTCGTCTTGAACATTGGCATCCTGTTCACAGTGATCTTCGCCCATCGAAGAAGAAACAACTAAATGACGCAATTTTTGGCGGTCGTGAGACTGGCGTTGTTACCAATAAAGTGTGTTGTTGATTATTATTCTTTTTGTTTCTAGCACTACGTTTTTCTTCAAGCACTGGAGTATAATTAAGATGAAAGTGAGATGATGGAAAGTTTTGCTTAATTCTCCATTTAGAGGATGGAGCTGGGGGCCAGCGTGCGAAATAAAATGTGTTGTAATAATAACATAAGAGTTTTTGAGATACTTTTGGCAGATTAATCTTTGACATTTCCATCATGGAAAGATAAAAATCGCCTTTTTTGCTGTAATTCTTCATATATTCTGTGTGGGGGTCTAGCGTTGCGAGTCTTACAAAACTGCCCCCTGACTGCCCTTTGTGCGTTCATGAAGATGGGAAGAATTCCTATGATTGGTACAGCTGCATCAATTTGACTGATCTGCGTTCGTCTCCTGCCTTTTGTTTATTGACTCCTGACGATCAATTCTTGTTCACTAAAATAAGGTTGGATTTTTTTTGACTACGTACGACATTATTTTTTGTAAAATAGTTTATTGATTAATTAATAGGTTGTCTTCCAAATTGGTTATTCATCTTTAATATTAAAGGGATCGGTTCGCCTTAAATTGTGTCTGTTTCTTGTTTCTTTATTTTCTATAAGGGATAATAAAAATTTGGAATACAAAAAGTATTGTACTATTTCAATACTATTATATTAAGTGATATAGTGGTGGATTGATCGGTCCAAAATGGCAAAGGGTAATTGTCTCTATACAAACAAGGCAGGACAATTACCCTTTGCCATTTTGGACCGATCAAATATTGTATTTTCCAGCACATGTGACATGGTACCCGATTACCAAATGTTTAATTTATTCCGGAATAAATGCACAATATATTACTGAATAATGTGTTTTTGACAAATATGCGTATAAAGTCAAATAAATATGTTTACACGAAGATAAATGATGAAGTATGTAATATTTTTGGTATACAAATAATGCGAAATATTTTGTTTTATTTAAGACCTTACTTTTCTTAACAAAATGCACAAATAGATAAACGAATCCAAATAAATGTAATAGTGGATTAAAATAATTCAGATTAGAATAACATGGTATTATTTCTATTTGTTGCTGGCGCCAGGTTGGTCTTCTTTATCGCGGTGCCGAATTGCAAACAAACAAGAGAAAAATAGTAAGCGCGTCGGGAGGGTAGAAGCACGTGCCCCTTTATGGGTCTACATATCCACATAATTCTAACGTCAATATTTAGTATTTCAGATAGTGCACCGTCCGGGAACCGAACCCGGAATCCGTTCCTTCCAACTTCACGTTCGGCACATATTATGTTCACGAACCATAAAAATGTTAATGTGATATTGTATGTCATAAATATACTTCCTGTTCTCTTTAAAAATTCATTGTTTACCTTGAATAATGTTTTCTAAACGGTCTGTTTTATTGCTCGTTAATTTAATAATTTTTGATTTCAAAATTAAACCATTTCACTAAATTATTGTTTACATATTTACACTTTTTGATCGGACAATATTTATTAGGATATTAGGACCACAAAACGAACACTTAAAATAAATTATACATATATAGGATAGACTCAGAATGAAATTTATAATTAAAGACTAGAGCTATTGCGGTTTGTAAATACACAATGTCTGAATGGATGTGAATAATTATGGCAAAGTTGCAAAATTGCACAATGACAAGTTACAGCTTAAATTACAAATTTCACGTTCAATTGGAATACAAACTCTCAACAGGTCCGGCGGATATTCAAATTTCTACTACAATGGTTCAGGGGAGTATAGCACACCTCAACCTCCAATATAATACAATCAAAGCGTGTATTCCATGATAGAGGTACCATGGGATTACGCAATGGACAGATAATGAAAAGATGCTGGGTTCGATTCCCGCTCGTGCAGACACCATTCGTATCTATACATGTGCTTTGTAGAACAGCACGCAAAGGCAGCGAACAGTTATTATGCGAGTATAAGATTTGTATAAATAATCATCACCTGGTTCTCGTTTTAAACAAATGAATAGTTCGTTCACTGCGCGTGTGCAATGCCGGGGTTGTGATCGAACATTGCTCGAACTAGATCTAAATTATGGCTCGAGGGAGTATTTCGGAATTTAAGACTGTTATTCTATTAAGCAATCAGAGCTTTTCCTAGAGTACAATATATATATATATATACGAAGTTAATTTTGGTTGAATTTTTCGGTTTTGTTAGGGTAGGTAAATTCAAATTTCGAATTACACAAATTAATTTTCCCCAATTTGATTGTGATCAATCTTTCAGAAATCAACAATGAATGGCTAACAGAACTCTGGACAACGCATAGTCGCGACGAATCCGAAGGCCATAGCCAAGAAGCGTTCACCCTCCCAAAGATAACGGTAATATTGATTCGTTCTGGCCATTTAACATTTCACTCCGCCACCTCTGGATCACTGTTTGTTACACACTAATCTCGTTAATGACGGCACACATAATTACTTTCTCACAATCGTGTTCGCTCCAATGATTACAACTCTAAGAAGCATTAACATACAAACAATCCTCACACGGCTTCGGCCTATTGTATAGCTTCGATCTCTGACCACCGGTTAGCTTCAAGCATCATGCGACTTCCAACATAGAACCCGCGTACCCCGAAACACAAAACTCGTCATCGCTAAAAACCCGAGATGTAAAACCAAAGCTACCTTACAGTATATTACACTCGAGCACACGTACTCTGATCAATATTTAAATCATGTTCTCTCCCATTAATGGCATTCTTTCACATCACAGATATATCCTCACAAACACACCATTTTTTGCTGTTCTAGCTGGCAATATGCATCATTCTAGATCAAGAGATGTATTGATTTACACTAATTATTTAAAGTGTTTATTGTAGAAGCATAAGTTCTTAATAAATATCGTAGTTTTTCGAAGATAGAAAATGTTTAGAATAATAGGGTTGGTAGAGTCGAACACACCAGTTCCCGTTCCTTGACGGTGCACGATCTGAATTATCAACGTTAGAGTTATGTGATCCACTGGAAGAAAAGTGATGACCTATTACAGTACCTAATGTACGTGTTCAGATTGAACACCTTGCAGCTATCAATCAGACAATACCTTATAACTCAAACGATTTTGAACTGGAGAGTTTGCAAATGGAAACATCACACAAGCTATGAAAACCAGCTACGGCACAGTTAACATATTTGCAGTCATTTCGGAGTTGAGTTCTTCTATATGGAAAACGTTATGCTTATTCCTAATTGTGTTCAAGGACTTGGAATCAAAATAGCTACGAGTTATAAAATTCAAGAACTTACATTCAGCTGACTCATACATTTATAAAATATTTTGGCAGCAAATAAAAAGAAGAATTTTGAATCATTCTCGTTGTAGTTCAGGGAAGTATCCTTGTATCGTTATTTCCTTAAATAAAATATGTATATATGAGACAAAAAAAATGAACCCTATCCAGTCTTTCTAAATGACATGGAAGATGCTTGTTTTCTTCGTTACCGTTCAGTATGAAGAAACCTATGTCATCGTCTGAAAAAAATACAATAAATAATAGTGATACTTAACATAATTATAATAATAACAATAATAATTATAATGACAAACTCACATACTGCTTCAATATCTTCCCAATTTGTAAAAGTACTCCATGAATCCGTGTCTGTATTTGAGTCGGAGCTTGATGGTGATACTCGTCTACGTCTTCGCAACATACCTTTAATAAATTTATACATTTCTTTTATTATTTAAAACCAGCATTAACTATGAATGTCACAAACTAGTTTGGAAAAAAAAACAGGCCGTTATTTTGTATAAAATGGTTCAATATCAATTTTCAGATAAACTTTTTAAAGATAATACAGTTGTATATAAATATAATACAATCAGAGTGTAAAAATACCCACCTAAAGATTGTGGTGGTGTGATAACAATGCGTGTCTGCGAGGGCTGCACTGTATACGGGGTGGCGTGTCATCGAACGTATAAATTATATATACGGGGATCTATCGTCACCCATAATTAAACATTGAATGTCACCGTATCCCCAGCCACCAAATTGATCTTGACTCATTATATAGTCATCCACAGAGATAGTGTGGTTAATAGACATATTGGAAGTATCAACGTATAAAAGCCCACCACTTTGTATACACCATTTGGCTAATAACATGACATCCAGTTGAGGGGTTAGAGGGTTTATATGTACATGAGTAACCAAAGTGGTCCTGATTAAATCTTCAAACAGTTCAGCAACATTGTCAAATACTTTGACGGTTGTTTCAGAAATTGTGAATGTTTTTAGAATGAGCCGAATAAAATAGTGCATAGTACAATATAGAGTCGTAGTGTGGATTGTGTGGTTCATTAGGCCAGAGTAGTAGTCTCGAAATCCCAAACCAGACTATATTTGCAATGGTACTGTAATTTCGAAGGTAACTGAAGTTAAGGACTTAGGCTTTTTTATTACCGAAAATCTTAGTTTTTCTAGGCATTTGTCGTTTATTTGTAACCAGGCTCGAAAGAGGATGTTCGCCCTTATTCGTACATTAAAAACTCACAAAGCAAACATCCTTGTTGTAGCTTATTGTTTATACGTGAGGTCTATTCTCGAATCAGGTTCCGTTGTATTTAACCCTTACAAGCAGAGAGACAAATTAGCCTTAGAAAAAATTCAATGAATTTTTACCAAACGTGTTTTTATGCGATCTCATTTACAGATATGCTGATACGCAAGCTCCCTCCTAGTGTAGGAAATGAAGCTTTGAAATTAGACTTACTTGTTCATCGTAGAAGAAGAGCAGATATTAAAATGCTACGAAAATTTTTAGCTGGGAACTGTGGCAGCTTTCCCATCTGGCGAGCTCGCAGAGAATGTTCAAATCCAAATTTAGGTATTATAGCTATAAAACTATTATAATAATTTAATTTTCTGGACCAAAATTCAATTTTCAGTATAATAAAAAGTTGTCTATGGAATTATTTGCACTCATCGTAAAACAAAGTTTTAGAGATTTATCAGATTATTAACGCATTTTAACCGCTTATCAGACTAATTTACAATTTAAAACCAATACGCTGCGTAATTTTACAACTAGAAAGCCCATAGAAACACCCGACAATGGCACGGCGACACGCCCACAAAAGAAATCATATAGAAAGACCGAAACAGGATGCAACCAATATTCGACTACTCGGCACCAAAGCGTCAGTGTCCTCAATCCACTGCATAAAGCAATTGGAGGCGGAGCGCGACCTCGCAATGGCCCAGGCGATGAGTTCTGCGTTCAAATACCAAGCGGAGCGCAAGTGAGACTATTTTCAGATTTCCCGTAACAAAAAGGAGAAAAATCACCTATGCCTCTTTTGTAACGAAAGAGAACATTTCTCCAACAATTGTAGAGACCCAAAAAATGACTCTTCGTGTGCATAATCCACTCTCTAGTAGATTTCAGTTATATTTTTCCTTAATGTCTTCCTTTACATATTCGTAAGTAGTTCATTTATATTTCACATTCATGATCAATATATTTCGAAAGAACATCCTGAGATCTAAGCATATGTTTTCCATATTGAGCGAAACTTTTATAAAAGTACACATAATAAGATAGTGACTGTTAGGTAGAGACGCAGACAAATGTCTGCAGCTGGCCCGTCTGGACCTTTTTATGGATCAAACTAAATTATTGTGAAACTATGGAAGAGAGAAAGAAGTTCAAGAACTAAAGTGATAAGTTAGCGAATATCCAGAGTAAATTAGGCCGTATGTTTATGTTCCCTGGAAGACCAGCACAACCGAAAACACATGTTCTCTAACAAGAAACAAGCAGACCCCAGCCCATTGGAACCAGACCCCTCATTCAACTCTCCAATGTCATAAACAACCCTTTTTACTCTTCTCTTTCTTCATCTGCACTCAAAGGACCCGTGAAGTGGTCGGAGACTTAATTCCCGCGCATCACAATCATCCCTAAAAACATAACCCCTCATTACTTCTCCTCATTCAATATGGCCGACTCAAAGGCACTGAACCGTCAACAAAAGAAGTGCGCCCAACTGGGAACTTCTGTTTGCGGAGCTCGGCTCGCCAATCAACAACACGAACAGCTGCGAGCCATGAAGAGGTCGACAAAACAGCGACAGAAATGGAACTAAAATCTCTTTGTATTTTCTGCCAGGAAGAACACGACAGTTTCAACTGCCCCTTGCCAGCTATTGACAAGGCAGTTGCAATCATCGAGAGCATTAGGTGCATTATGTGTCTTCAGTGTGCTGAGGTACCATTCCACCAAGACAAGTGCGGCAAGCGAACTTGCATGAATTGCAGACAACATCACCATGAAGAGATTTGCGAGCTTTGCCCTCATTTGAACACGGAATTCCATCGGTACTTACAAAATACCTCCTATCATACAAATCATTTTTTTTTCATCAGAACATGAACACCTGCGATGACTCATTTTTTTTTTTGCAAAAGTCTGCTAGGGAATTACAGTCAATTTTGCGCACAGCTGGGACGTTGAGATAAGTAAAAACTAGATGTAAGCTGGAAATGATTCGAATATATCTTTATGCTCTCATTTTTTCCTTAATAAGCATCATTATTACAGTTCTTGGTGCACCGACCGGGAGTCGTGTCCGATCATCGTTACCGTAAAGAATGATGTCCGAGAGTCAATTCGATACTCAACAGTTCCGACAACAACAGTAAGTTGCACTAGTTAACAGCCAATAGCACTGCGAATGCAACAAAAAACGCGATAAAAACCATATGTGATTTTTTTCAGACATCTCCACGTCTTTTACCTTGCTTGGTACAACAAGAAGCGAGATCGCAGTTTTCCCTTCTAATTTAAAGCCTATTTTCGAACTAATGTCAACCAGCGTTTCTTATCGTCTTTTTTCCTGTAGAAATTATTGACCGACAGATAGCAAACTCTAGTCAATGTGTTGACATATACCGTTCTATTTATATTTTGTTTTCGCACTATCTACTATTCCATTGAAGAAAATGAGTTACTAAACTTAAGTGTGTATATTTAATAATTGGCTATTTAGTTATACTCTAGGAGAATTGATTGACACTAATTTATGTCACAAAAGTGTAATTTCATGGAAATTGCGCGAGCACACCATTCATGGAAATTGCGCGAGCACACCGTAGTTTCACCGTAGCTTCACCGTACAGAATTTAAAGCAAGATGTGTTCATAAGTGGGCTAATAATTCTGGTGTTGTCGGGTGTGTTTAGTGAAGTAGAGTATCCCTTTAAATAATATTGATTCCACTGTCTCTTGCGAGCGCTCTAAAACTATTGCGTACATCTAGCTCCAACTCATTGTTCCGCTCATTTCCTCCGTAAACTAGCATGTAGCCCCATAAAATAAAATTTAATGTATATGAATGGTTTCTTACAGTATATAAAAATCGAACATGAATTGGATATAAAATTGATCTTATTTCTGGTGACATAGCTAATTGAACGTTGGAGTGATAGATTACATACACATACAACTTATATATGGAAGACAAGGATTAATAGACTAACCTGATTGTGAGCATTACAGTTAGAATGTGTCTTGTTGGGGCATTTCATTATAGTGCCAACTATAATACATATATGTTACACACATAACTACAAAAGCCAAGGGTCTTATGACACCTGAAGACCGTCGTAAAGAACACTCGCCAAAAAGAGTCATTTTGTCATCTTTCTTCCATTAGGCTTGCACATCATAATGTGAGTAGTGTTATTTCACAGGTTATAAGATAGGTTTGTTATTGTGGTCACACCTATTTCACTTGTCTTCATTCATATCCTGCGATGAAACAACAAGTGAACCAATTTCTAATAATGTTGCCCAACAAAACTGTATGGTAATATATGTTTTATATTTTCTCGATCATCTACAAAGGTTTGTGGTCAAGTTCAAGTAAAAGATCAAGCAAATATTTTTCTTTTGTGGAATTATAGATCGCCGTACTTGAAACCGCAAATGTACTTTAGTTGTTCAGCAAACTCTACCTTTTTACCCTCCTCTCATCGATATGCAAAACAAAACTACCGTAGAATTGATCATAAGATAAGCTAAGTAGGCCTTTACTATGGTTTGTCCAAGGCAGGTTTTTTTAAACAACCTTTAGCCTAAAAAAATAATAAGGTTAGACACCAAGACATAGGTAAACATTTCAGAATGATAACTCATCGACACTGTGGAGAGCTCTACTTTTTACGGATATTTTATTAAATTATGTGAGTTTTTTTCTCTTATGTTTTATTTTCTCATAGATTTAGTGTTTCAAACTCGGTTGTTACCCTGGCCCGCAGCGTGTCCATGTGGTAGTATATGATTAATGGGTAAAACAGTGGTGGGAAGGAGTGACCAACAACTAGCTGAAAATCATATTCGTTCATTGTGGCCATTCATTTTTTCATTATGTTTCGTTAGTTCTATTTAACTTACTTAACTTTCAAATCAAATTAAAGGCTATGACATTATAAGTGATTACAATTCAGGTCTAGGCAATGGGAACGTTCCAAGGTTACTCGTCCTTGCAAGATTCGAGGTCCTAGAAAAATACGGCGAGTTAATCACGAACCAGCAATCACACCTAATTTAGCAAGCGTACCCACATAGGCCCAAATGAAGCACTATAATTTTTCACTACGTAAATCTACGAAAAAGTTCGTGAAAGTGGTATTTCACATATTTAACGGAAATGCATAGAAGCACTATGTGGTAAGCTTACAGTGCCAAACCGAGACAGCAAACCCGGTGGCTTAAAACCGAAGCCACCAGACTTTAAGTTATGGATCCCCTTCTGTGATGACAAGCAATTCCCTAACTTACAATATATACTAAAAAGTGTATAAAAGAACTTCTCAGTTATAATAACATTTTAGAAAAGCGATCCACCATTGGATTCTTTTATAAGTATAATATCCCCAATGGTATTAAGTTGTTTAATTATAGGGAACACACTGTCGGTGATAAGGGTATTCCGCGGTGCCAATGCAAAAATTATTTACATTTATGCACTGATAAAGAGAAATTGCTTTTAGCGGCTTTCATATAGTAACCGGAAATGCTGAGATTTTTTTCAGGCACATATCCAAACGCCATAAAAATGTTTAAAAAAGGTACCAAGCACAGGGCTATCAACACCAAAATGTTAAATAAGGCATTGATTGAGCTTAGAGAAGAACTAGTAGTACTAGTAGAAGAACAAATTACACACATACATTAACAAGAACAAGTTAATTCGAACGGTTTAGTTAAACATAAACAATTTATTCGTTTTCAATAGCAACGTAAGAGATTTAATAGATAGCAAAGAAAAACTAGTATATATCAGGAAACAAAAAAAAAAAAAAAAGAAGTATTGAAGTGATCTAGGACAATTTGTGAAATTAAAGTATTGACGTGATCTAAGAAAGTTTGTGAAAATAAAGTATTGACGAAAAGAATGTTGCGATTTGGTGTGACTTGCTCTGTTCTTTTTATACTGCTTTAGATCAAATCGTGCGTTCTTTTTGCGACGGGCGAAAAGTTTGAAGTGGATTTAATTAGTGAGTCCGGCATTGGAACTTTGTGATTCTCTCCCAAAAAAAATGAAGTGATTGTAGGAAAGGTTGATTCAATTTGCCATGTGAAGTTTTCATTAATTAAATAGGCCGAAAATTTAACTCTATGATTCTTTTTCTAAAATGATGTGTGATTTTTGTGAGTATATTTGGGTTGTCATTATACATTATATTAATAACGCATATTTTACTGTGAATGGTATGCATTCGCTTAGTGCGTACAAAATTGCTATAAATAAAAGTGCTTTCGTCTTCCGTCCCGAAGTCCAGTAAAGAGAGACAGTTTATATGAGAGTTTATTTGCACAGTTCGAGGTACTAAAGGGAAAATAGCACGAAGGTAAGTAAAGATACGGACTTCGGTTTCACTCAAAGATCACCGACTTAATAATATAATATTTATTACGCACACAAAAATGTACACGCACAGTTTGTCGATAAAATACACAAAGACATACAAAGCGAACAAAAAGAAGTACAACAATATACAGGAGATCATAACTGAAGGCTACGAATGGGAAAATATTGTCGGATTGCCCTCAATCATTAACGAGGTTCGATGTACGAATGAGTGTCTGCGTACCATTTTAATTACTCTTGCAGAGTCCGGTATAGTTTCAGAATGAGGATGATAGCGTGGGAGAGCTAGGTCTAGGGCGACGGAATAATACGGGCACGCAGCCTCAAGTCACGTAGGACAGTCGTATAGACTGCAAAGAATATTAATACGAAGAATATGCTTAATTTAGGCCAGGTATAATAATTAACCTATTACGGTTACGGGGTACTAAGGGTAAGCGGGAACAAAACCCTAGTTCTACGGTAATTATGCAAATAAATAGAATTGAGTTATCGTGCAGTCACGACAGCCGGTTCTATTAGTTTTTCCGAGTTTGAACTTTCGAACCCTTACATCAAATGGAAATCATTAGGCAAGAAATAATCTATATCTGCTCTACCTTGTCCACTGCAGCGCATGTTATTGGTGTACGTTAATGAGCTGTTAATTAATGGGTTGCAAAACTGACTGTATAAAAAATCGCTTCAAACGCAAAGAATGCCGAAAAAAGAACCGAAAATATATTTATATATTACAATAAAATAACACGCACTGAACATAACATATGCCGAAAGTGAAGTTGAACGGAACAGACAACGGTTTCGGTTCTCGGACGGTGCAATATCTAAAATATTGCAGAAAAGAAGAGAAGGATGTTCAAGCAAAGACATTTATTCAGTTTATCCCCTCCCTTTTATACTGGTTACTCGAAAGAGGAATTTCCCAATTTTTACAAAAATGCACATAATTAGATATTTAAGACATTTGCAATAATACTCAGTAGTGCAATATGACCTAAAGAAAATCACATCAGATTACGACATCAAAAATATGTATTGTTTTCTATCTCTTCAGGGAAGACACCAAGTAGCGAGATTTCCTGAAATCTTATTAAGCTTATTATACTGTAAAATAACTAATTTATTATCCATAATACCTATAAATAAATTTTCTTAAGAATGCAAAAAAAAAATGAACAAATTGTTGAAATACCTCAATACTGTATTGTACAACAAGCCCTCGATACATTGTTTCGACCAAGGGTGAGTAGTAGGACAGGCGCGGGTTCGTGTCCAAAATGTTCGGTGAACCCTCCATGTTTTGTCTCGTGCTGTTTCCAGCATATTCATTCAAGGGCAGTAACACAGCCTAAAAAAAATATAATAGCAATTTATGTAAAGTAATAGCACAGCCTAAAAAAATAATAATAATACCCTTTTATGTAACGTATAATGAATTATTCTTTCCAAAAACGACTATTGAAAAATTGTAATAAATAGAAATACCTGAGTAGTGAAGATTAGTCGCTCCTTGTCGACGAGCACTTGACAGTATCGTGCTATCCAACGGCGCACTGTGTCGTGCCCATACATATACAGGACACGTTCTAGTAGTACAAACCGCGCATAATCAATCGTATCATGAGTACCATTGGGTACAAAGTACCCATTAACTAAAACAATAAAGTAATAATAATAATAACTACTAACATTAATATAATATAAATAGTAATACTAATAACATAATTAGTAGTAACAATGCGAATAAAGTTGTAAAACTCACAAATGATTCCTTCGTTATGTTGTAAGTCATTGTTGCCCTCTTCCTCATCAATTTCAGAATCTGATGACAATGTTACTACCTCGACCTCAGGCAATAAAGCCTCAGGTGGGCGCACCATCTAAAAAAATATATACATTCATTTATTTTTAGAAAAATGCAAGTGAAGCTTTCTAACGATGCTGTTCAAAAAAAAAAAAAAACTAAAATAAAGCACTCAGAATAGATATTATAGTAAAGAGTACTCACATGTAAAGACTGTGAGCGTGGCTCAACAATGCCCATCGGATTTCACTGCATTGTATTCATGGGGGGGAGTATCCACAAATTGGTATACAATGGTGAATTCGACACCGCTCCAAGGCCAGCCGCCCAATTGGGACTGTGTCATGGACATTTTTGGGTATCAACGCGTAATAAACCAACGCTATGTGTAGACCATATAGTCAGTAAAGAATAAAAGAAAAAATGTCAGAATAGAGGTTTATATTTAAAACAGTACTAATGACTGTGAGCGTGGCTCAACAATGCCCACCGGATTTCACTGCATTGTATTCGTGGAGGTGTATCATCAAATTGGTATACAATGAATGGCGTAATGGTGAATTCGACATCGCTCAAAGTCCAGCCACCCAATTGTGACTGTGTCATTATATTGTCATCTACTGATAACACATCGTCAATGGACATCTCGGAGGTATCGACGTGTATTAAACCACCGCTCTGTATAGACCAGATAGACAATAGCTTTATATCGATTAGAGGTGTTTCATGATTACCATGAACATGGGTGACGTAAGTTGAGCGGATTAAATTTTCGAATAATTCTGAGAAACCGCAAAACACTTTAACGGTTGTCTCCCAGATGGTGAAGATCTTCATGATGTCACGAATAAAACCATAAATAGTGCCATATAGTTGAAGTAAGTATCGTTTGTCGCATTAAACCACAGGTGTGTGTAAATCGATCAGCCTGATCAGCCTTTACAAGGTGTATCGTCTTCCGTCGCAAGTCAGAATCAGTTAGGATAATTCTGCATTCTCTCTTTGTTGTTTCCACAAATAAAAAATCATACTTTGGGAAGGCCGAGTTTTTGTCGGCTATATAATCAGACAGCCTTTTGAATTTCTTCGATACTTGACGTATTGTTGCTTGTGATTCTTTTTCAGGTAGATAAGACAGAACCTTGCAAAGCAACTCCTCAGGTAATAAATCAAAATGTGACATAACTGCAAAGGATATTTAAAAAAAAATGCAATTTTTACAATTTTAAAAAACGACAATAACCAAACGGAGCATGATAAAAAACGATAAACAGAAGGAGGATAATTAGTAATAAAAAAGGATGATAAAAAGTCATTAATCAAACTGATAACCGTATGGATAAACTTTGAAATCAACATGAATGCCCTTACAATTTCTAGCCAAATAAGTCTTGTGTGTTGTAATACTTTTAATTGTACCCATCTTCTTAACAAGCCTATCAAATGTAAATGAGAGAGGTTCAATAGAATCTTGTGTACTACTACAAAGAGCAATTGTCTGCTGTTCGATAGCATCAATGTCTAACAAATTCTTTGTGGAATAATTTTGTGTAATTCCTCTAAGTTTCATAATCTGCTTATACGTCTCCTTACTATCATCACTACCTGTATACTTCATTCGTAAAACATATTGTTTAGCACCAGGTGCAATTAGTTTACATCCTTTATAGTCTACAGGTATTTCACTAGTCAGTTGACCAAGTTCACTACCAGCATGTCTTTTCAAAAAACTGGAAACTATAGGGTCATTCTTAGTGGCCAAACACATTACAGAGTCAGTGTCACAATACAATACTTTTTCAGGGCCCAATTCCAATAGAAGCTTAGTTAGTATGACACGAGCTCTAGAAGTAGTCACTATTCCTACAATCAAACTACCGTACTTTACGGAATGCAAAGACTCCTTTCTATCACAACTGTTGAACATCCACACGTCACTATCATACATTACTTCCTCACTTTTAATTTCTTTGTCGGTGAATACCAGAGATCATCTACTTGCTGACTTGTCTTACAAAATGTAACTGAGCTTTGCTGAACTCGCTGGGCAGTCTTTCCCCAGAGGCTATTTAGAGTTAATTTGGCGATAAAACGCATCTCCTTACAAGGATTATCGAGCTTTTCTCGACACAAACCTATACCATGTTTCTGCTTGAACCTATGCATAAACTCTACCTTTTCTTCCTCACTCATATTAGGCCGCTCCCATCCGGAGCTCTCGCACTTGATCTTAAAAAAGTTTGATATGTAACTACCAAAAAACCCACTGTTCGTCACCTTTTGCCCCTTGGGTGAATCGATTCCATGTCCAGATCTCGTACACAGCCACTACCTTGTACCCGTGGTCCAGTGCCATCTGTAGCTCCTCATGGTACCAGCAGTCTGTCAGGGATCGCTCATCCTCGCTGTGCTCACATTTCACATTTCCAATATTATCTCCTTCACACTTTACTTCAGTGCAACGTCTACATAGTGGGTAAAACAAATACTCTGCTTGCCTGTATGAAAGCAGTGCAATGAAAAGGTTACGGGATGGTAAAACTTTGCAAAAATACAATCCCTTGTAAGTTAGATTTTGTACGTTTCTCCTCTCTACAACGCTGCAACCATCAACAAAAATAGTGACATCTCTACTCTTCACTGGACATGCATCACTTACAAGGAAAAACGAGGCTCATCGATGAGCCATGGTGAAAGCTTCGATACCACATGTTGGAATACATATAAAACTAGATTTTAGAAAACTATTTTTGACCTAAATATTTTCATGAAAATGAGTTTTGGTCTCTCAAAGGGTTTTGGTTGGCTAGTGTATTAGGTTGAAAGCACGTTGATTTCGGTCAATTGGAAAAGCTTTTTCATCTTCCATTGGCATAGTGGATAAGGGCTTGTACTTCCAGGATGAAGGTCATGGGTTCAAATCCTCCAGCTGTTAATTTTTTGCATTTTTACGCTGTTATTTTTTTACAATTTCAACCTTGAATAATTGACGGAAAAATCAGTTTCTTCAAGATTTAACAACTTTAGTAGCATACATGACTCATTTATACACCAGTCAATATAAAAAAACTAGATTTGAATTTTCAAAATTTTATCACGAAATCACTGATGGTACCCATGGGGAAAATTTCATTCGAAAAAATAAATGATGAGAAACAATAACAACTGGCTCTGCAACATAACTTTCATTGTTTCAGAGTTATACAAGATAGACAATATTGTGTATTTTATGTTTTATGCACTTACTGGTGTTTCTGAATACAAGTGATGCTAATGATCGCGGAGCTAATGATCGCGGAGTTCATGCAAGACAACGACCTATACGTGACCTTCTGCAAAACACACCTTCAAGATGACACACATTGACACAGAACGACACATAACGATACACAACCTTGAATACGCTAGCACCATCGTCAAGTCAGGGAGCACCGACGTCATGACATCATAGCTTCTCTTTTGATTTGCCTTTTTTTGTAAATTGCGTGTCGTTCGCAGCTAGTGTAATTTCTTTCTGCCCACCATTCTCAGCGTGTCTAATTGGCCACCCTTCTCTTTTAATTAACCATTCTAGATATTTCACAGCAAGTTCATTATAACGCTCATTTGCTTTATAACCATTCTCAGGAAGCGCAGCAATATAGTGCTCATTATGGTCGATACGGAATGTGCTCAAACACGCGCTAGCCAATAAACAAACAATAATAGAGAGATAATTGTTAAACAATAAACAAACAATAATAGAGAGATAATTGTTAAACAATAAACAAAAATAATAGAGAGATAATTTAAAAAAAAAGTTTTGATTATAAATACCGTGTCAAACACGGACCTCGTTTCGACCCCCTGTCGCAGACGAGGATTTTTGATCAGGGCGGGGGTGCTCGTCAGTGCGACACCCTGAGCAAAAGGTGATAATAAAAAATATATAATATATATTTGACAAAGATTGTTAAATGCAAGGAATAGAAAATGGTGAAAGTATGAGTTTAAGGTGATATACATATCTAAGCTAAGGTACTATTATGCGGGGCGTTGCGTCGCGTTAACAGTGACCTCCCATATGATTAGGATATCATTCTGTTTACGCGTTTTGCACGTATGCATACTGTACTCTGAGAACCACATGTTTCTGTCGTTGTATTCCTGTTATTACTTAGCAAACGCGTAATGTGGAACTAAATGTTTGGGAAGTCTGTTCTGTATACGATGTTCTGTTATGAGAGGAAATAACTGCTGTGTGACTGATTGCGATTAATGAGAAGAGCATGGTAAAATTATTTATCAAAGGATATGTGTGTTGGCGCTGTCCTGAAATGCATCGAGTGCTAATTAAGTATCTTGACCTACAAGAGAAAATGTACAAGGATCATTTGGTGTGCAATACTGCCATAAATGTGGTGTGTACCTCAATGAGCAACGATGAATGATTAGTTCTGAAAGAGGTATAGGACCTTAGATTAAAAATAGTTTAAACCTATCGTTTAACCGTGAGGGTAACCTCGGAAAGAGTGAAGTATTGCCTATGATACGGTACCTGTCCTTCTGCAGCTAGTCGCGAGAGAATTATTGGTAAACCTATGTACCTATGTATCTTACCTAATATACAAACACAATTAGGGTTTAGAGATTTGTACGGCTGTACACTTTATAATAAAAAAAGCTCAAATCTACCTAGCGGTTTAAGATTGTCCAACTACATTTTTGATGATTCATAAGGTGAAATATTAGCCTATATTTTATAGTATTAGAAAAAAGCATTAATAATGTGAGATTTATACTTAAATTATGACGTCGTCAAAGTCCAACGCACCAGGTTCGCTTCCCGGACAGTGCACTACCTGAAATTGAGCTTGGGTACATATTCATCTATGCATTATTGTTACGGTGTCAATGGAAAATCACAAAACAAACCACTGCTTTTTAGTACACACGATGTAGCCAATAGCATTAGATCCCTTAGATGTGTATGAGGGTTCACGTGAACGTGGGTGACGTATGCTGAGCGGATAAAAGTCTCTAATAATTCTGCGACACCGTAAAACACCAACGGTTGTCTCGCAGGTTGCAAATACATTCATGATTTTGCGTACAACGCCGTATATAGTACGATACAGTCATTGTGTGTATCGCTGGCCGCATAAGTCCGCAATATTAAAACACTGCACCTCGGGAAGACTCGCCAAACCGATAACCCGCAAATTAACCACAATTTAAAAAAATGGAGAATTAATCTACTAATCATACTGATCAATTTGAGATATTAATGTTATTAAAATTATTAATTATTACAAATTAATAAACTTATTAATTATTAAAAATTATTAATTATTACAAATTAATAAACTTATTAATTATTACAAATTATTAATTATTCTTTATTATTCTAATTCCACACATTCTGACTACTCGGATAATTATTATAACTATCTTCCCTAACCTTGCTGAGTCACTACACTTCTAGTATGTGTGCTAGTCCAGCGCCAGCCATCTCCTACGCATCTATACATTTATTCAACAATATTCGCGTCTTAGTAAAACATCACACCTTAACAAAATTACGTCTCCATACGGTATGGCGTCGTATCACTCGCTGATGAAAATGAAAAAGTCCTAAATTGAAGAAAACTTTCTTTCTTTCAACCTTTTCGATAGTCACTAGAAACTAGGGAAAAAAATGTGCACAAATACGAAACAACTTAAACGTACATCAATGGGTGTATAATGGACACGATCATTGTCCTTCCATCGTACCAATAAAGTGCTAGTGTTCGAAATACATTTTAGTGGACCCTGTACTGATCTTTCAATCAGTACAGCCTAAAGCAAAAATTTCAGATGGTGTAAATTTCAGATTGAAAAAAAAAGTGACCAAAATTAAAAAAAAAAAATATATATATATATATATATTCATATCTTTTCAACAATTTCAAAAACTAGAAAAAGAAAGAAATACTCACCTTATGGCGGATGCGACGATTAAGAATAAGGGGAGCGCCTGCTCTTACGAGCAACTGAACATAGACTAGCCCCATTCTCTGAATGTAGACGGCTAGTGAATGGAACTCACTAGCCATTTTGCTGCCAGCGCGAATGCAGCAGATCTACAAGAGATGGTAATAAAACAACTGTCCCATAATATTGCTAATCCCACCTCCCAACCGTTATTACAATCTTATTACAAAAACGCCACACTCCTACCCTTGAACAAAACAAATTTGTCAAAGCTTACTGTTTTCTTCTGTCATCGTGCCGCCGAGAAGTGCCAGACTATTTAAAGGGTTTTTGAGTGACAAGACGATTAAAAAAATTGCACAATTATTAGCATGTCGACAATACACATAAAAACTCAATAATAATACTACACTGAGGCCTAAATGATCAAATAAAAGGATACATTTTTAATAAACATTACATTATGAAACGCACGCCACAGCACACAAACACACACACATGAAACTAAAAACTTTGCGAAAATGAAAACTAATAGCAAAATGTAGGAAAAAATGTAACAAGGGATTGTGGGGAAAAAAGTTGTAGTTGAAGTTGGGTTGAGCCTGCAAATATGTAAAATGTCAAATATATTAAAAACAAGTAAAAGAGGTTACCCTAACAATAATAACAATCAAAATCAACTCACGTATTGGTGATTTGCAGATTGTAGTCTCAGACTTGATTTTCTGAAAAAAAAAACTAGGTTTTTCAAAACGTCAAAAAAAAAAAATAGGTGTGGGTACCATTGTTACTAATAATATCATTTTATCAAGGTACATACAATTTTCGCTGGCTGGTACTGCGAGGTGGTAGAGACGGTCGCAGGCTTGTACAGTAGGATTGACATCGTTTAGATCGTATATCAGAAGGGTGCAAGCGTCGTCACGCAACACATGCGTAGGCAGATCGGCCAAGACAATATAACAGTGATATTCCACTACTTCTCCTAACCATTCAATAACGTTGTCAGTCATTCTGGCAGTCTCCACCACTAGATCTCCACCAACTATGGCTGTTTTTTCGACTACATGCTCAATCATTTCCTCAGGAGTCAATTCGTTGATTTTGAAGTGAATTATGGCGACTTTGTCCACCACGAAATTGATCAGAAACTTTTCAAAACTGTATGCACCAATGACTGCCTCTTCAATTGTGAAATAGTTGAAACAGCGGTTCAAAATTTGCAGACACATTTTGCCAATGTCATTACCGGTGATTTGTGCATTTCTTTGGTTCTCAATCTCAAAAGTGTTTTCAGGGTTGTATCTTAAATACAAGTGTTTCTGCACGCCAGCCGAATCGGAGAAGACTAGCTCTCCTCTGGTGTAAGAGACATTCATCAGAAGAAAATTGAGACCGTCGTGAGACAACAGTTTCTGTACCGGCTTTTCGCCATTTGAATTTTGACAAACCCAGTCAATGGCAAGAGAAGTAGTGCTCATTTGATCACTGAAATGATCAATTTAGACAAAACGATAGCCATAAGGGTACACACGGCAATTGCGAGCCAAGTAAGTCTTACACATTGTCACACTCTTTATTTCACCCATATTCTTAACAATTCGCCCAATATCAAACTTTAATGGCTCAATTTGGTCTTGAGCCCCACTGCAAAGTGCAATCGTCTGTCTTTCAAGAGATTCCATTGTCAAAATGTCCCTGGTGGAAAAATTCTGGGAAATGCCCCTCAACTTCATAATCTGTTTGAAAGGCTCCTTTGTCGCGTCAGTACCAGTGTATCTCATACGCAGTGCATATTGCTTTGCCCCGGGCGCAATTAACCTACACCCCTCATATCCCTCTGGGAGCTCATTTGTTAACTGACCTAGATTGCTACCCGCATTCCTTTGCATAAACCCCGCCACCACAGGGTCTGTCTCTGCCTTCCCTCCCACAAACATTACAGAGTCCGTGTCACAATAGCACACACGATCGGGCCCTAATTCAAGCAAGAGTCTAGTAAGAATGATGCGAGCCATTGCAGTTGTTACAATACCTACAGAGAGACTACCATAGTCCACAGAATGTTGGGATTCTTTGCGCTTTTTGGTCAAAAACATCCAAATGTCGCTGTCGGGCATCAATTTTTCGCCTACGATAACATCGGTTGGAGAGTACCAAATTTCGTCTACTGCTTGTCTGCTTTTACAAAAAGTAACCGCAGTACGTTCAACTCTTAAAGCGAATCTGCCCCAAAGCGAATTTAAAGAAAGCTTAGCCAGGAATCGCATTTCCTTGCATGGATTATCAAGTCTATCCCTAGAAAGTGGAATACCATGCTTGTGCTCAAAGTCATTGAGAAACACCTCCTTCTCCTGCTCAGTCATGTTACTCTTGGGCCAACCAGATGATTCTTGTTTCAACTTGAAAAAAGTGTTCATATACGAACTAAACAGACCACCCACGAGCCTGCCACTACCGTCTGCCCCCTTTGTAAATCTGGTCCACGCCCAAATCTCGTGCACGTCAAGAATACGGTAGCCATAGTCTAGGGCCAGTTGTAATTCCTCAGAGTACCAAACATCTGTCAATGAGCGCTCCTTGTCAGTGTGATTGCAAACAAAGTTTTCAATGTTATTACCCTCAAACTTGATTTCGGTACATTTGCGACACAAGGGGTAAAACAGGTACTCAGAGTGTCTGTAGGGGAGCAGTGGTATGAACAAGTTCCTGGGTGGCAATATAACACAGTGATAAAGACCCTTGTGTTTCAAAGACTGAACAAACCTACTTTCCGTGACTATACTACCATTGACACTGATGTTCACATTACGATGCATTGTCTCAAAACATTGAGTGAGGGGTGGTTTTCGGTATACAATGGGCTTTCCCAGTGGATATGGGGTTGTACTACACACGTGTGGATAGAGGCTCACTACATCGAAATAATAAATTTGTTCTCCTGGCTCTGGATCAACAATTGTTCGGAATGTTTGGGTGCGACCTCCCTTAAATGCCCTTCTAGGTTCTAAAATTCCTACACACTTGAATTCCTTAAAAAAATTGCCCATTTCCTTATTTACCGAACATTCCTGCTTAATGTCACATTCCCAAAATGAGCGCACAATAAATCCCAAATCTTGCAACTTTTTCTCGCGCTCTTTTGTAGCGTCAAAAAGCTGCGCAAATTGCTTGTCAGTGGTGGGGTTTCTTAACGATGGTTTGAAACACTTTGGGCAGCCATGAAAATAGCACCCATTAACCTCTACAGCAACTTGTTGTTGCAAATCATTCTTGTAATATCCATCTAGTCTAAGCCTTGAACCGTCGGCTAGTTGAACAGTGTGCTCACCACCATTTTCTGCATGTTGTATACAAATTCCTTCCTCACGACTCAGCCACTCTAGCATCTTTACACCCAGCTCACTATATCTCTCATTAGCTCTATAACCATTTTCGGGCAGTGCGACAATAAAATGATCATTGTGATGAACGCGAAAAATACCAAGACATGCACTGGCCAGAGTCAAATCTCTGTGGAATGGGTCATATTTGGCCGCCTCAATGTTCATTTTCCTGTACATTAGGGTCCCCTCCAACAATACTTTCACATCCTGCTTACAATACTTTACAATCTCCGTCTCCAAATCAAAGGGAATCTGTTTCTGCTTCATTTCGACAATAAACTTTACAACACTCTCCCTGTCCTTTTCCTGCTTGTTATCAGCACCAAAATACTTGAGATCTGGCCATTCTGTTGTATTTAGAAATTGTGGGCAGTTTGCAAATATAGGGAAATGCCCCTTTGTCTCACTCAGTCCAAATGTTGCTGCAAATTTGGCCAAAGGAATGGGTATAAAGTTGCAGGTATCTCTCAGGCGCACTTCACTGATTCTCTGAATACATTCCTCGTCACTGGGTGGCAGGTCCCAGATACTAGCAATGGGGGTTTGAGGTCCTAAGCGCCTTGCGCGTGAGGTGTGCAGGGAAAGAATTGCTTGACCATTACACACGGTTTGTGGGACAATACCCCTTTTCAGTAGCCAATTTAGCACAAAATTTGTATCAAAACGCGAACCATTATGGGCAAAACATGTGTAGTCGTTTGTAATCTCCGGGGTGAAAAACAGCCATCCACAAAATTCATTCAAAACACGATCAGGTTCAAATGAGGTGCTCGAGAAAACCTTTTCCCTGACGCACTTGCACGGTGGAGCTAGCACTGGACGGTCTGTACATTATTGGGCCAAAATTTGGGGTCACAGCATACGTGACAAATCATTCTTGCGGCTACCTGGGTTACAAAATGTTGCGGTCGGTGTACAATCATCATCCTCTACAGTGTTCACACTAGTTTCCATGTCGTAAAATAGATATGTAAACTTGTTGGCCTCCTTAAATGCTTCCTCTCTCGCTGCATCACTGTATGGACCCCAACCACACACGTGTGATTTTGGCTTGTAAGTGCGGCATTTACTACAGTACTTGTCACGCCCGCAAATGTGTTTTTCCTTGGCTATGGATTTGGCGAAGAGCAGCTGTCTACAGTGTGAGCATTTGTAGCGATGACAGAGACATTTCCCCCTTACAAGATGGGATTGATAACAAAGGGCATTCTTAAAAAAAATGTTACATTCTGGGCAATTTCTTTGCTCCCCCGGAATCAATTGGCAATCACCGGACTGACCACAATCATGACATTTGTAAACACAGGAAAGGTGAAGGGCCTTTTCGGAAAAAAGTAGGCCACAGTATTTACACAAATGTTGGAGTTTTGGACGTTCCTTACCAGTAAAATGTGCTCTGAGCGAAGGTACATAGGTATAATGCCTTGTCGTAGAATTGTAGAGGATGGGAACTATGGGTTCGTTGGCTTTCTCCGGGGGCATGTACAATTGCGCACCATTATGATAATTATATAGTACAATTCGTACCGTACTACATTGCGCATTCAATTGTACGAGATCAGCAATGTTCATCATTCTGTTTTCGGCTGGGTCAAAAGTTGGAATTTTGGAAAGTCCACATTCAATAGCTTCCTGTTTGGCAAAGGCCTCATCATTGTTTAAACGATCAATCATCTTTTTGTGACGAATGTACAAGGGGTGCCTGTGTCGGTTTCGGTGTGCATTAGACAGTGGGGTAACGGCACGAGCAAACTCTGCTTTGGCTAGTCCTTTTACAACAGCAACTAGCAGACATAAATTGTCAGTATCATTGTCACCGCCACTAAAAGTCTGAGGTCTTAATTCGATGGAAAGTTGTAGGCCTTGGTCAAGGTGAATCCCCTCTACACTTTGCATCATTTTCTCACATCGTGCAAACAAGGCTTGCGCAGTGTTCTGGGCTCTTATTCTAGGTTCTAAAAAAACACACCTCTTGTCCAATTTCAGTAGGGACTCATGTTTCAAAGAAACTGAGAAACGAATATCATCAATTGAATCTTGAATGTTGTGCTCATCAATTAAACGAGCAAGTATCGTATCAATTGCGTGCTGAACTACGTCTACAACTAGACCTATGGAGACAGCCCCGTGAAGGATGTGCAAGATTATACCACATGAAAAAGACGCACCATTAAGTGTGCGAGATGAGCCACTAGTAACATTTTCAATGGAATAAAAGTCAGAAAAATGATTGAGACTGCCAGAGTATGAATTATTTGAAAAATCAACGTGAAAAGTGCTCATCTAGGCCGAAATGCGCGAAATCAATGTGTCTTGGTGTCTTTTATAAGATGCAAATTTAACAACTGTCACCTTGCTCCTCCTCCTGCTCCTCCTCCTCCAATACATTGATTACAAGACTTTTTATTGTTGGGAAAAACAAATGTTATGAAGAAACAATGTTAACAGATGTTCATCCAAGTGTATATAAATTCAGAGTATGTGTGTATTATTCATTATTCAGCATGAATACATGTGCACGTGCTGTGTGCTCCCTTTGTGCCACCCACTTCCATGCCACCCACGAACCATCTGTCGTAACTTTCAACGTGGATCTCGCTTGCACACGTACCATTACCGTAGAGCATTGATGGACACACACACAAGAGCGGCTCACGATATCTGAAATTCTCGCACTCATAATAAAAGTTCTATTACATATGAAAACGCACGTCACAGACACACCTACAATATACGTTTCAATAGGAAAAAGAAAAAAAGTATTATACATACCCATTGATTGTTACACAGATTGTTGGGGGCTTGCATAGGGTGCAATTACGAATTATTGTCCATTCCATGGGTAGGCCAGGAATGTTCATGGTTTAAATGTTGAGTATGGTGTGAAAACCTTTAGTTGTAGTGCTGTCTAGATTTGTGCTTCGCCAACCTTTCAGTCTCTATCTGTCGGGGCCATCAAACTCTGGGAAGACTACATTTGTAAAGAAATTGCTAGGCAGTATGAATCACATAAGCGACGGGCCGCCAATAGACACTGTTGTATATTGCTATAAGCACGCGCAACCTTTGTTTGAAACTTTTTCACCACATGTTCACATGTATGAGGGTAAGCCCTGTGAACAGGATTTGGAGGCAATCCCCGGCACTAATAAACTAATTGTTATAGACGATTTAGCTGATGAAATTGATCAAAATTTTCTGACGACCCTTTTTACAGTGTTTGTTCATCACAGACACTGGAATGTAGTGTTTATTGCTCACAATTTGTTTCATAATAAGCGGACCAGTAGGGCAAATGTTACTTACATTGTAATGTAGTGTTTATTGCTCACAATTTGTTTCATAATAAAAAACTTCAAAGTAATGGTTACCCATGCCAAATTATTAAAACAACATTTAAAAAAACTTTTCACAAATACCCTATAATAATGCATAAATACGGCACTACATCCAAGTCACTCTGCACCTGGGTTGACAAACAAATGAGCTAAATCTATGTTTCCTTTCTTTTTGATAACACACTACCGTAGTCCACCCACCGCTGTACATTTACCCTAGCAATGCGGCCAGGTACCCTTTCCACTGATCACTGTTATGCCGTGCACCCACTTTTGATCTGCCGACTATATTCCTAGCTCACCGCTGTACTGATAAAGTTGGTAAGTACAAGCTTTAGTTACTTTTTCGGCATACGCAAATGGTAAGCATTTATTAAATTTCAGGAAGCTGTTATACCTAGGCAAGGTAAGCGTTTTTTGTTGTTACTTTTCAGGAGAATGCTGAAACAGTAAGGTAAGCGTTTATTACCCTTTCATTTACACTTATAATATATATATTAAATTCCTTATTATAAACCATCTTTAATTGCCCTCTCACTCTCTCCTATTTCCTTTCATACTCTTAAAGCCGTGGCCGTCGCACTGACGAGACCCCACCATGGTAAAACTCCTCGTATGCGACTGGGGTCGAAACGGGGTCCCATATTTCTAATATGGGCCATATTACTTCTCTTTTTATGTTTATTGCACTAGTATATATGCATTATAGTTTTCCTTTTATTTCACTGCGGAGCCAGGTTAGCAAAGTTGGAGGTTTCACTACCCCACTTGCTTTCCCAAGGTTCTTCTAGTCTCGTTATATATTTTACCAATTCTATATTGGTTCTGTATCCTCTTTTCCTCTTACTCACTTACTTTTTTTTTCCCTATTCGTTTCCCCCATTTCACTTCACGGGTTCTCTTACTATGCCTTACTCACATAATCCATGCTATATTATGTTGTAGAACATTCATCTTGTACACGCTTAGTTCCCCCATTACCGTAATTAGTCTTTCATTTTAATTAGTAATTTGTTCCTACTATCACTATTCCTAGCTAGCTCTTCATTTCCTTCTTCTTCTTTTTTTTTTTTTTTGTCCTTATGGACACCATGCCCTTGTGGCATAAATATACATGCCTTTACGGCATAAATTTCGCTAACTTTTGCTTCACATGTCCGCTTCTCTATTCCAACTATCTTTATAATGAACTAGGCATAATTTCATCAGCTAATAACTCAGAAGTGGTCGATATAAAGGGTAACGACACATACTTGCCATATGTTACTGAAACTCCAAATGATATTATTTCACGCCATATGTTATTCTCTAATGTGTTTAGAGTAACTTGCCTCGAAATAGATAGAAAACTTCCTAATATTTACGGAGTACCCAAGTTACATAAAAAGACAGCAAAAATGCGGTTTATCACTGCTGCTAAACACAGCTCTTTGAAAAATCTTTCCATTCTTTTACAGAAGATTCTCAAACATTTCCGTAACCACTTTAGAAACTACTGTAATGCTAGCAATAATTGGAATACTAAAAAAGTCAACTTCATCTCTATCGATAATTCCATTACTCTCACTAATTCTACGCTAATTCACAAATTTAAAAAGATCAAAGTTATAGACTTTAGCAGTTTGTTTACTAGCCTTCCACACGACTGTATTATAGACAATATATTTGCATTAATTGACCTGTGCTTTAATAACTCTGATAAAAACCTCATCAATGTAGGCTTCAAAAATACCTATTATACGGACGTTCTCTCCAATAGTTGCTATTCTAGAAATGAAGTAAAGCACATGACTCAATATATAGTTAAAAATAGTTACCTTACATTTCAAGATATACTATTTCATCAAGTTAAAGGTGTTCCACAGGGAGGAAATGCCTCTCCCCTACTTGCTGACCTCACACTCTCTATGATTGAATTTAGTTTTTTTCAATCAGTCTCTGAACAAATCTCTAAGTTACCAAATGTCTATACATAGATATATGGATGACATAGCTATCTTCTACAATGACGATGCATTAGCTACTCGATTTAACAATATGTACCCTGATACCCTCACTTTGGAAACCTCTAACAGTAATGACCAGTCAGCTGCTTTCCTCGATCTTTTTCTTACTAGGTCCATAGAAAGTGGTCCATAAATTTGTATAACAAAACCGATGACTATAGTTTTGATGTTATACGCTTTCCCATGTTTGATATAACATATGCAACCGTATCAAAATTAATTATTCAGGAGAACTAATTAAATTCATAGATGTACTTCATCTTTTTAGCTTTAAACTTAAAACACAAGAATTTTACAAAAAACTTCAAGTAATGTTACCCATGCCAAATTTTAAACAACATTTAAAAAACCTTTTCACAAATACCCTATATAATGCATAAATACGGCACTACATCCAAGTCACCTGCACCTGGGTTGACAAACAAATGAGCTAAATTATGTTTCCTTTCTTTTTGATAACACACTACCGTAGTCCACCCACCGCTGTACATTTACCCTAGCATGCGGCCAGGTACCCTTTCCACTATCACTGTATGCCGTGCACCCACTTATTGATCTGCCGACTATATTCCTAGCTACCGCTGTACTGATAAAGTTGGTAAGTACAATTTTGTTACTTTTTCGCATACGCAAATGGAAGCATTTATTAATTTCAGGAAGCTGTATACTAGGCAAGGAGCGTTTTTTTGTTGTTCTTTTCAGGAGAATGCGTGAAACAGTAGTAACGTTTACTACCTTTTCATTTACACTTATAATATATAATTATACTTCTTATTATAAACCTCTTTAATTGCCCTCTCACTCTCTCCTATTTCCTTTCATACTCTTAAAGCCGTGGCCGTCGCACTGACGAGACCCCACCATGGTAAAACTCCTCGTATGCGACTGGGGTCGAAACGGGGTCCCATATTTCTAATATGGGCCGTATTACTTCTCTTTTTATGTTTATTGCACTAGTATATATGCATTATAGTTTTCCTTTTATTTTATTACGTGTAACAGGGCAGATAGACTACAGGCTAGGGTGTTAGCAAACCAAATTTGGCCTGGAAACAGTAGGTATATGATTGACAGTTATGAGGATGTCTGCAGTGAACCGTATAGCTATTTGTTAATTGACAATCATCAATTGACAAATCATCGCTATCGTTTAGTCACCAAGATTTTTCCCCACGAGGACAATGTATATTATCTCCCGCGTGTCTAATTTGCATCATTTATGATAATGCGCGTTGAACAGCTGGTGTCTCTAGTGCAACGTTTCTGTAAGAGCAAAAATTGCAAGTGTGTTTTACAACGTGCAAAACCCGAGGAAATTGTACAAATGGTAGAGTTTCTGCACAATATTTCAAAGAAAAATGTACCAATGTTTAAAAGTGAGTACAAAAAATTGGTCCCTCATTTGAATACCATTGCTAATATTGGAAAACTTCGATCCGTATCTAGGGCACGAAGTGCCCTAGTTCAAGAGGGGCATGGTTTTATGGCATTTTTAATACCTATAGCGCTTTCCCTTGCTGAACATTTAATCAGAAATAAAAAATGACCATAAATTTTCATATAATTTGCATAATAACGTGTATTTTGTCATGTTAAAATCTATTGTTGTCGTATGTTACACATGATTTAAACAATAAATGTCTACATTCAATTCATTCGACACAATGTCCTTTCGTAAGGTTGTTGTACCACCTCACCCACAACACGTTGATTTTTCACAGAAAGAGGAGACTGTTTCTAAATTGTCAACTTTAGACAACGGTTTAAAATATGTTATCAGTGATAAAAGTCTGCCAAACGAAGCCCGAATTCTTCTTTATAATCGTCTTGTTGGAGTATTTGGTGACTTCCTCAACGAATACCGTAATCCCATTGCTAATAGACCCGACGATCAATTAGAGATTCCGCAGCGGCCGGTTGTAAAGAAGGTGCCCATCCGTCGCCGCGCATCCCGAGCCAATAAATCGTACCGTAATCTCATTACACCAAAACACGAAGAGGAGACCCCACGTACCACTCCACCGCGGAGGAGTAGACTAGCTATAAATCTTACCCCTAGAGCAGAGAACATCACACCCGGGCAGTCATTTGTCACCCCTGGATCTAGGATTGCCACTCCAACAGAAAACATATCAGAAGAAGGTTCGAGTGTAACTCCGACTACTTTTGAAAGGGTTACTCCACCCAAGGTGAACAAGAGAAGAAACTTTAGAGCACCTAGATTTCAAACTTCCCCCGCTCAAACTCGTACTAAAACTGGTGCTCCTATAAATACACCAAACACTTTTGGTTTTGGTAAGGGAGATGGATTCAAAGTCAGAAAATACAGACTTGATTCTAAATAGACTCTTTTTTTGATTCGAATAGCAGTCCTATTGCATACAGCTCTGCACACAATCTATTCATTGCAGCCAAGAGAAATGGTATCACTAGAAAGCAAGTTGCAAATTTTCTTGGTAAACATGAAGCGTATTATGTGCACAAGCCAATGAAACGACGCTATAAACAGCGCAAGATGTGGGGCTCTTCCTTTATGAGCCATGTTCAAGCTGATTTGGCTGATACGAACTATGCTATTCAACATAACGATGGTTATCGTTATTTTCTATTGGCTATTGACTGTTATTCTAGACGCGTATGGTGTGAACCATTGAAAACTAAGCAACCTTCAAATGTAGTCAAGGGTTTCCGTAAATTCTTCCCCAGGTTTCAACCACATATTTTGCTTACAGATGCTGGTACCGAATTTTTCAATTCTGTAATGACGTCGTATTGTAAAGAGTTTCAAATACAACAGGTGGCTTTAGCGTCATCCCCCAGCAAAGCAGCCATGGCTGAGAGAGCTATTCAAACCATAAAGGCCAGGTTGGCAAGGGTTCAAACCCATAAAAATACGCTAAATTGGATAGAGTATCTCGAACCGGTTGTAAATGCGTATAATAATACCAAACATTCTGCTCTAGGAGTACCACCGAATGATGTATTGCCCAGTTTTAAGTGGGTTCCTAGGAACCACCTTGTGACAAGAAAGCGTAACTTTAGTGTAGGTGACAAGGTGGTGATTAGTAAATTGCGTGGAGTTTTTGAAAAGGGGTACACTGGTAAGTGGCTAAAGGAATTATTTCACATAAATAGGGTACTTGAGGGTGATCCCACTACTTATCACATTGAAGATACAAACAAAGAGACTATAAAGGGGGTTTTCTATGATGAGGAACTACAAAAGGTTGAGAAACGGATAATATTTACAAGGTGGAGAAGCTCCTGAGGCGAAAAACCGTAAAGGGTAAAAAAATGGCTCTAGTACGATGGATGGATTATGGTCCTGAATTTGATTCTTGGGTGAATGCCGGGGACATATTAAACTTGGGCAATCTGTAAAAATGTTCATTGTTTAACATGTCTCCACACGATTTTCACGTTACGCTTGTCAGCAGTTCAGATGTAGGTAATACTAGCAGCTGTTTCACAAACTTTTTACCACAGCCCATTGAATTGTCATCTGTCACAGGTATTGAACAATGGGAATGTGGACTAGCTGAACTGATCACTACAAATTCTTTTGATCAGATTGCTACCCCCGAAACTATAACTATCAATTATCACAATGGCGATACTGTATCGGGTATACTGCCACCTGGCAACTACAGAAATGTACCCTCTCTTCTGGGTGGTCTCGAAAATGCTCTGTCTAGTGCAACGTCATCAAAACGACGTAAACGAGCCATTAATGAATCGGATGGTTTCAAGGAGGGAAATTTTTTTGAAATTAAAAAGAAGGAAGAGGACGAAGCTAAAAGAAAAAAGCAAGAGGAGGATAAGAAGAAGAAGGCAGAGGAAGACAAGAAGAAGGAAATTGATAAAATTGAGGCAGATAAGAAAAAGGATGAGGAAAATAAAAAGAAGGCAGAGGAAAATCAAAAGAAGGAAGTGGAAACTCGGAAAAATATGGAAGAGGAGAATAAGCAGAAAGAAAGTGCTACAAAGGAGATTGATAAGAAGAAGGCTGATGAGGATAAGAAGAAGAAGGATGAGGAAAATCAAAAGAAAAAGAAGGAGGAGGAAAATCAAAAGAAAAGGAAGGAGGAGGAAAATCAAAAGAAAAGGAAGGAGGAGGAAAATCAAAAGAAAAGGAAGGAGGCTGATAAAAAGAAGGCTGAAGAGGATAATCAGAAAGGGCTAATTGAAAATAAGGAAAACAGACTGGAAGAAGAGAGAATGAAAAGGGAGCAAATGGAAAGACTTGCCCAAGAAACCCGGAAACAAGAAATGATGTCACAAATCATGAATATGCAAATTTTGCCACCTGCAGCATTAACTGATAAGCGGCGCAATGAACATGATGTTGTCCACTCACCACAAGTAACATCTCAACTAAGGAATAGAGGTGTAGTTTTTGGTTATGATGAATCATCACAACGGATAACACTTTTTATTAATGAAACCACGGTAAAATCCGTAAATTTATCCCATGAAATCAAATACATTTGTGGATTTAGTGAGGCCACCATGTATAGTACTACAACGGCAAAATATCTTATTGATTTCTCAAACAGTAGGTCGGCCATATTTGTGTATTGTTCCATTGTCGAACCTAGTATTGTAGGAAACGTTAAGGCTGATCTATTACGTATTGTACCATTTGGGGACATACCTTTTGGTACCTCATTTTCACGAACTTTCTCACAGATTCATTACCGACCCATAGTGATCGACAATGATCAATAATTTCTCTATTTGTGATATGATCTTTGTAATTGAACAACTTGGGACCATTGGGGATATTGTATTTATAACAAAATCGAATAAATGGGCGTTTTGTGCATTGATATTGTTATTAACAAAATGTTCTTTTATGCGCTTCTTAATCAAATATTGCAAATTTGGTGATTTTTTGTCATCATAGAAAGGAATGTATAGAGTGAAGTCAGGTTGCCTTGGTTTAGTGGTTGGTTTGGAATTTCGACTTGGTATGGTCATTTTACCGCACAACGCTTCAATATTTTTTCTTTGTAAATGTGACAGACCATTTTCGTAATATTCTCGCAACAAAAATATTTTTGTTGATTTGCGCAGTGAAAAATTGTAATTGGAAAGTTTGTCGTATGATGTTAGTACGGATAAATCAAGCTCATTAACAGGAGTTTTATTGATTCCGCGTCTTTTTCTTGGACCACGAATCTTATAAGGTCTAGTGACTTTTAGGGACCAATATGGAAGATTAGAATTACCTAGACCTGACTTGGCACGATCGCTTATAATACCATATCCTTTGATTTGATCGTTCAGTCCATATGGAAAAGCACTGTTAAGAAGTTTTATCCAAAAAGTTCTTTATCTTTTCTAAGGCATATTTTTTTTTTCTTCTAGTGTGTCGTAGATGAAGCGTGAAACCTTAGTATCTCGCCTATTGACCTACCGAAAAGTGTCGGTACAGTACAGTATCTTTGGAATTTTTCTTAAAGTGAAATCTATGCTGTACCAAACGTGCTTTCAAAGAACGTTTTGTCTCTCCGACATACTGTATTCCACACTTTCCGCATGTAATACAATATATGACTCCTTTACTAGAACAGTTAGAAGATGAAGTGGCATATAGACTTGAAAAATACTTCGTCGAGCTACTGCGTACAACGTGTTCAAATGAAATGTTAGGACATAATTTGCATCTATTACTTCCACAAGGGACGCCAAATTCTTGAGTACCTTGTAGAGAGGTAATGTACATTTTCGGGCAAATCTTAGTTGAACATAAAGAATTACAAAGAAAATACGCATTTGGGGTATTCGTAGGGCATATAGTGTTCCTCTTTCCGCCGCCCTAGGCTTCAGAGGTAAGGTGTTACAGGGAGCACTTCGGTCCAACCTAAGGACCCCATGGCGGATGCGAGATTAAAAAACCTCTGCCACGTTGTCGCTAGGGCTCCTCAGGGACCATGGTGAGCTCCCAATACAACACCATTCAACCGCCTTGGTCCCTATCAGAGATGAGAATTGAAGTTATAAGGTGATTATGATAGTATGAATGTAATTTCTGCCCCCATTATAGCGACTAGGAGACCAAAATAATGAAAGTATACGGTAAAAGTCTGACAGCATAGCCTCCAACAATCATAATAATCCGAAATGTAAGGCCTTGAAAGTAAAGAAATATATACAATTACATCATACTAAAGATGTAGGTATGTAATAGAAGGTAGATAATGGTAAAATAAGACGTATAATGTATTGTAATGGCAAACAATTTTGAACACTAAAGGCAGACTAGAATATGGTGACATAAAAAAAACTTATAATCATCCTAAACAGTTAATTGCAAACGTTGACGAAGAACTATTGTCTGCTACTATAGTAGTAACAGTAGGTTGAGGCCCGAAAACCCAAAAATTTTTTTATGTAAGCTCAAGGAATTTTGACGAATGACATATAAAGAGTAATGTAACTAACATAATATATATACGTATATTTTGCGTTATGCATGTATGCAAATTAAAATACCACTAGATATAAATAACCGAAAATTGTAATGCTATTCAAGTCATGGATTGCACAAATAAGCAACAAAATCATTTTGTGTATGATAAAATAATGTAAAGTAAAGGAAAAGTTATTTCTCGTAAAATAATATTTAAGTTAATCTCTTAGATAAAATACAAAATGTATCCGTAAAAACGGATGCAAAATCCCAAAGGGATAACCCTCCTAAGGAAGGTGTTATGTTCCTAAGAACATTCTCCATCCAAACGGACAGAGTGAAGCCGCAATGGCTTGACCCACACAAGGTAGGAAATTAAGAAATAATATATTATTAAAGAAAGATATGTATAATTATATAAGAAGTTAGTCCATAAGGACTGGACCCACCAACGGTAGGTTGTCATGCTCATAAGAGCATACTCCATCTCGAGAGATAGAGTGAAGTCCCGAGGGACTTGGCCCACCAACTGAATGGTAGGAAAAAGTAATATGGGTAAATGTAAATGAAGAAAAACTAAAGGTCCTCAGATCTAACGTGGGGAAATTAATCCTCCAACAGTTAAGATCCTAGACCTTAAACAATAAACAAACAATAATAGAGAGATAATTGTTAAACAATAAACAAACAATAATAGAGAGATAATTTAAAAAAAAATTTTTGATTATAAATACCGTGTCAAACACGGACCTCGTTTCGACCCCCTGTCGCAGACGAGGATTTTTGATCAGGGCGGGGGTGCTCGTCAGTGCGACACCCTGATCAAAAGGTGATAATAAAAAATATATAATATATATTTGACAAAGATTGTTAAATGCAAAGAATAGAAAATGGTGAAAGTATGAGTTTAAGGTGATATACATATCTAAGCTAAGGTACTATTATGCGGGGCGTTACGTCGCGTTAACAGTGACCTCCCATATGATTAGGATATCATGGGTATGGGTATACATGTCTGTCCCTTATGTGCTTATGGGGAACAATTGATTGCCAAAGTAGACGGCACCCATTCAGAGAGAGATTTAGCGGAAGACCTGTACTTGTGAGGTATAATGGGATAAACATTAAAACTTTTTATGTACATGTTGATAACAACAACATTGGGGTAGCCGTTCTTGATCAGTTTATCACAAAATTCAATTATTTTAGATTTAAAAAGGGCTAATGTCGACGTACAACGGCTAATTCGTAGAGTTTCGCCGATTATGCAATTGTGTCTAATTGAAATGCATAGTTTTGTATCATATATAGGAAACCTATTAACTTCAAATGAATAGTCGTCAGGTTTATTGTATAGATTTATTATCCAGTTCTGTTGCTTGTTAAGGTGCAAGTCAAGAAATGCTGCTTCTTTATCTGTTTGATTAGCCTGTTCCAGAGTTAAACAGTTAGGGTATATTTCTTGTAATTTAATTGGGATGTTGGGTTGATTATATAGGATTAAAATGTCGTCCATATACCGATAAATTTTGGCATTACGGCTTAAGTACATATTAGCAGAATTTTTAAGGTACTTGAATTCTAGCGTTGAAAGTGTTAGATCTGCAAGTAAAGGTGACGCATTTCCACCTTGTGGAACGGTCAAGTCTTTGGCAAAAGGGTCATGACGGGATGCTTCAATAAAGAACTTGCGATACTTTAAACAACCTTCCATTCACACACGTACGTCCTGCAGACAATGTTTACAAATTTCCTGTTCCAAATTGAAAGGGATTCCTTGTTTTTCATTTCATCCAGAAACTTTACTACATCTGCTCTTTCCTTTTCACTCTTTTTGGAAGCATTAAAGTACTGTAGTTCAGGCCATTCAGTGGCATTAAAGGATCGCAGTCACTTCAAATTCGCCTTTTTACTTCAATTATCCATAAACATAAAAAAGCACATAGAAAAATACCATTCCGGTGTCAATTTACTGAAAAATTAACCCAGGGAAAGAAATCCCATCGGTTGCGTTCTAATTACGTACAGTATGACAACGACAACTGAGACAGTAGAGCAGACACTTTCCCTCTTCCCCGGTTTTTCTTTGTTTTGTCATCATTGGCAACCGGCCAAGTCCCGTTGCGATTTAGAAAATACCCCATTTTGTCAAAAATCAGAACTCAACACAAGGGATTTCTTTCCCTGTGATAAATGTTCCGTAAATCGGTATTGGAAAGGTATTTTTCTAAGTATCTTTTTATATTTATTGATAAGTGAAGTAAAAATGCGAAATTGAAGTGACTGCGATCCTTTAAGGAAATGTTCAGTATTTGCAAAAACTGGAAAATGACCTTTTGATTCAGACAGTCCAAAAGTCGACGCAAGTTTACTTAGGGGAAGGGGTATAAAATTACATGAATCAATTAATACGCAATTTACTAATTCTTTGTACTGTAAGCCAACCCCTCCCCAAGATACAGCCAACACCCGGGCAACAGCGATCGCTGTTGCGCGGGAGGAACATGGCAGACATCACGAGATCAGACGTCATTTCCCCAATAACACATATGATTTCAGTGATCGACCGACTTGCGCTATAAAAGGAGAGCGGAAGGAACGAACAGCAGGCCGCCGACCCTACCTCCTTTGAATAAACAATGATATTTCCTATTGCTTCATCCGCACACCATGATGATTTGAAGGCATGAACAACGATCCCCGCCGCCACATGTTCCTTTACTGGTAGCAGCTCAGTGGTTGCGTTTGAAATCCTTCATTTCTCCATGGTCTCTTTCCAAACTCTAGTATCTTCACACTGCATGCAATTTAAAAAAAAATGTTTTTCTTCATCAGTAATTAATTAAATTGTGCTACGTTTCTTGTTACTGTGAAACGCGTTGTACCGTACCCTGGATCCCCCAAATTCACTCTTCGGAGTCCCGCCGGTGGTTTTCCTCTCACAAGTAAAGTTACAGTAATCCGGAGGCATTTAGGAACTCCGATGCCGCGCGAGGTCAAAATTATGTTATATTGTATCGAATAAAGAGAGACTCCGAGGAGACACATGAACGAGAAGTGAAAGAAACTCCCGACATTCGAAGAAAGAAAGTTCCGAAGTGAAATATTGCTCCCACTTCGCCCCAGTACTGCTAAAGCAGGGATATCAGTCGTTCACCATTCTCATACGCCGTACGGTATTATCAGCTCACGGGCTCCACTTTCACTCTTACTTTAAAGGGATCGGCTCACCTCAAATCATGTCTGTTTTTTCTGTTTCTTTATTTTCTATAAGGGATAGTAAAAATTTGGAATACAAAAAGTAGTGTTATATTTCAATACTCACGAAGATATTAGGTGATAAAGTGGTGGATCGATCGGCCCGAAATGAAAAAGTGTTAATTGTCCCATACAAACAAGGCAGGACAATTACACTTTCTCATTTCGGGCCGATCGATCTACCACTTTATCACCTAATATCTTCGTGAGTATTGAAATAGAACACTACTTTTTGTATTCCAAATTTTTATTATCCCTTATAGAAAATAAAGAAACAAAAAAAACAGGCACAATTTAAGGTGAGCCGATCCCTTTAAGAGGTTTCTATATAGAGTGATATTATGGGAAATTAATTTGAGTAATTTAAAACTAATATTTCTATTTAATTGATTAGTTTAGTTTTTTTTTATTTGGTACTATATTACCAAATTTAAAGTTAAGTTTATTATCTAAATCAACGGCATTCATCTCCAGTTCGGTCAAATCAATCGATGCGAGACATAGGGTCTCCTCTCCGGCTCAAATTTGAATTTTCTTTCTTTACACTGCACCAAAGTGAACTTTGGCACCCAGAGCAGACAGGGCATAACTGCGCGGGCAAAACTTCTAGAAGCTCTCCCTCTCACATTCGCACACACTCTAGTCACCGCCTAGCCGCATTCAAATCCGCAGACCGGTATGAGTCATAACTGACAAGGGAGGAGCCACTTGGCAGTCCAGACTAGGGTCACAAGTCATTCAGGCATCGGGAGGCGAAGATGCGACCAGGTTGGTTGAAGGTTTACTTTTATTAATTTTCGTGGTAGCATATGTTCTGGGCACCTTGTGTTCTTGCTGCTCTCCTATTTTATATTTATTTTTATAGCACTATTTTATAGCATCAGTATTACCCCTCGGGGTCCACCGCGCACCCCTCATGGGTCAAACCTAGCCTTGATAAGCCTAGTAATTCCTCCATTTATTAAGCGTTTCTCGGGAATTATTGTGACGTCTTGTTATTCTTATTCTTATTCCAAATGTATATCGCCTTTGTCTCCTAAGCGCGGTCTTGTTCAAATACTATATCTTGCATCTAATGCGTTAATTTAAATTATAACTCCCGCAATATTACCCGTTTTTCCTTTCTCTTTTGCATACAAGATCCCTTTCCGAATCTGAATGCCTTCACTGCACGTTACGGCGTCCGAACACATGCCATCGGTTCACATCTATTAGCCTTATATCGACCAAAAAGTATTACCACCAACCCCCGCGCGGCACCGAAGCTATATGGCATGGTTTTGACAGAAGCTGGATCAATACATAATTTCCGTCTGATACCGTAATTTTATTGCAATCGTGCAGAAAATTTTACGCGATAACGACAAACTTGCATCGCATTCTGTAGCACAGCCTTGTACAATAACTACAAAATCTACGGTATTGTATAATTGTGCTTACAAGAGGACACGCAAATACAAGCTTTTCTTATCATGCACCTAATTGCAGCTTACACGACACGATATGCGCGCATTGCCAGGGGCCGAACGGTCACAATCTCCCCCTTTATCGTGAAATTTCATCGGTT
>JAANDG010000696.1:0-71286 GCA_036852015.1 Pelodera strongyloides | reverse complement strand
AATTTGTTGTGTTTGTAGAAAATGTAGGTGTATAATATCTGGTAGAACTGCTACGAGTGAGAAGCTCACGTGAAACTAGTGGACATATTTTACATCTTTTGTTAGTACACGTAGTACCTATTTCTTTAGACGTATGCTCTTTAGTCGAATACTACGAAGCATGTTAGTATCGCTTGAAAACAGAAACACTCTGTTGTCTTGTGTTGCTTGTTGTCCGAAGAAATTGTTTGCAATGAACTTTGGTTTTGCGAATGAACCAAAATAATGGCATTCTAAGTATTAAACTAGCAAGACGAATTATTAAATATGTGGTTTTGACTATTTGGGAACGGTGACATTAACCAGCTATATTATACGTATGCGAGAAAAGATGGAAAGCAAAAGTAATTAATTATGTCACTATAGGCTTTTCACTTTCCTGAGAATGTTGTCCAGAAGGAAACAGTGAGCATACATCCAAAATATTGTTTCAATGTACTTTGCTGTGCGAAATCTCAAGTTAAGCATGCCAATATGTAAAGTTCGGCTCCGGCACATCTGCTTCCCCCAAATAATTTGATTACTCTTTGGAGGAGTTTTCTGCCGCATTTCAGAATACGAGCATTCGTGCGCAATATAAATATTTGTGTAGAAAACATCAGAAAATATTTGCAAATCTTACTGCACTCTAAACTTTTGACATATTATGTAGTGTATCAAATTCGAATAAATATGTGACTTGTGGCGAAGCTCGGATGGCTGAGTATAAACACTAATATTAAATGTTTCAAAGAGTTGTCAACTTGTTGGTGATTCCGGTCTCTCCAACACATACGAAAATCCCTAGAGCCTTAAATAGAAAAGCGTTCTTTAAGAGACGGAAAAAACACCGAAATTGCTCAACACGGCTCAATAACGTTGTGTGTATAATGAAAATCAAATCAGAGGAAAGTGGGCTGATGATGAGATTTGAGAAATAAAGAAGGAATAAGCCTCTGAAATATAAATGGATTAAACGGATTATGGGTGAGACATTCTTCTTGTGGAGGAGCGATCCCGACGAACGACGTTCAGGAAGATAACATGTTCCTTAACCGATGTACGTACTAATAGTATATAGCAATTGTCTGCATGACATGTATGCAGACAATTGCTATATACTCATATTGGTACATTTTTTTGGGAAAACTAGAGGAAGACACGAATTAATGTAATATTGAATGTTGCTAAGTGCTGCATCTTTTTCTGGTTATTCTTTACTATTCAATGAATATCAAAGACGTTTGAGGTAAATCGTCTATAACATTATAAATTTCCCGTCGAAGGTGGCTTCTCCCATTTCTTACGCTGTGCATTTATATGTTACAGATTTAGCAAATAAACGTATTACTACTATAACGTATCATATCCGCAAATACATACTGGGTTACTTACACCTCCAGACAAAGGAAGATGATATATTAATCTTTGTTGGACGGTATAAGACAAGGTGAGTAATGGTTTGTAAATGACCAAAAGGAACTCTATAGACAGATCATATCGATGTCCACCTTCTACACACATTCGAAGGAATGGGAGAATATTTCTTTCGTACGTCTGAACCTATTTGTACAAAATGTTTCAAAAAAAATTATGGTTCTTTTCACAACAAGGAAGCGAATGGGACTAAGAAAGAAATCTAGAGGAGACGACCCGCACTCAAAACCAGTCCAAAATGAATTACTCTGAAACGTTAGTTATTCACTATTACTCGAATATGCATGGAAAAAATCAAACCAACAGAAGAAACTGCACTTTAAGATTGATATTACATAATGTAAGTATGCTCAAAGTCGCTATGTGGAATCTCGGCTGAGCAATAGTATTCCTAATCAATGTTTCTTATGAAAGGTTGTCCTGGTCAATAAAAAGTCAATATTAAAAGAGAGAATCAAGGCAAAACACTTATCCTATAGGTGGGTCCTTGTTAGTAGTTTATGCTACGTAGTCATTGAACATCAGAATCTGCTGAAAAAAGGACTCGCCGGATCCATTTATTTTCACTTATTTTGCTTGTTTCTAATGATCCTCTCATTTCTACCTAATGATAGGACTAAGTACTCGCGAAGCAACGATTCAGTAGTGATGTTGTATCTCATCTTCCTTCTTAACTGCCTTCAGACAGTTTATTCAATTGGTGCGTAACCACGCTCACTACATGGGAACCAGTGATTGATCCGTGCTACATACTTGATCGTTCAAAGTGTCACTTCCCTTCACCAGGATAGTTGAACAACTTGACGAGCGGATTGGCACACATAACGCGACTGGTGTTCAATATATAAACGTATTGGAAGCTTCGTTATTACGAACCATATCTGAATCACAGTTCGTTGCTCCAAATTAAAAACAAAACCTCAAAAAAAAAGATCACCTACGACAAAAAAGGTCTCCGTAGTTGAAGTGTGAAAGCTGAAGAAGCGTATCCAGGGGTTGTTGTAAAATTCCAGAGGTTAAATAGCTCATATTCTCGCCCTCAGTCTCTTCAACATTGCAACAGTTCAAAAGCATCTGTGTGACGTGCTCCATTTTTTAGAATTAGTGCTACAAACTACACCTATTAATACACATGTTATGCCCAAATTTACGAAATTCCCCCTCATTCCTTAATTAATCCATGCCTTCAGCCTACTGAAGAATGAAAGGCAAAGTAAACCTTTGCGAAATAAGCTCAACATTTAGTTTTAAATATTTATTTAAAAGGCCTCTAGTTCAAATTCTTGTCGTGCTCTCTATTCAGCACTCTGCTTTGTATACGGTATAAGTGGTCCCGGAGCCGTTTGCCTGTTGTTCACGCACAGTAGACGCGTATAATATTTACTGAAAGGGAGGCCAAGTTAGAACTTACTTTTCCTAATTTTAACGTTAAAAAATAAGAATATATCATGGTTTACTTGCGTATCATTCGATTATTGTTCATCATTTTCCAATTATTCTTTCAAATGTGTTTTTTTCTCCGATTAAAGCTGTATTTTTGTCTAAAATAACCATTTTTTCATTTTCATATAATTTTATTAATGAGAATTTTCTAAAATATATTTTCTTTTTATTATTATTTTTTACCAATCGGTTGTTGGAGATATAATATAATTTGCTAATTTTCTTTATTTATCGATATTTAGGTAAAATAATGGCCGGAATTAACGTTTCCAAGGACCTTATCTGGGAGGTGATCCGCAATAACTCCTCCTTCATCCGCTTCCGCAAAAATGCGCCCAAGAAGTCGGTTTTTGTACTATATTTTACTGTTTACATTGCCAGTTTACATTGCATTTACAGTTTACAGTTTATATTGAGTGACTATCTAACAACCTGTTTAACATGATACGACTTTGTAAACGTCTCGCTCTGAGAGTTTTATAACAAATTATTAAAAAAAATTGTTTCCTTTCTCGCCACCCTACTGCGCAACGATGGGTTTTTCCACGGGGCTCCTGAGGGGTGGCAGATTATTGAGCTCTCCCAAAATACCTCTCGGCGCTATAGTCGTGAGGTCTTCAGGACTGCCACAACTACTACATTCCATTTTGTTGGTTTATAAATTTCGAAACCCTAAAACATATGATGTACCGTTGTTGAGGGCGCGTTCGGGTTGCTCTTTCCGAAAGAGAAAGAGGCAAAAACCCCGTTCGGGTTGGGCCTTTCCGAAAGGATTTAATGCTTTGTGAAAGTGAAAAGTACAGTACACACTTTCCGTGAACACGCAGGGGTTTTATTTTTTATTTGAATGCGCACGGTCTGCGCACTTGTGCATAATTTCGGAATTGTATTTTTTCCCGACCGCCCACCTGCCCGCAGGCACATGACAGTACGTGCACAAGACCGGAAGGAAATGCACCGTGCACAATTAAATCGATTCAAATCTTAAAACGAAAACCCCTGCGTGTTCACGGAAAGTGTGTACTGTATTTTTCACTTTCACAAAGCATTAAATCCTTTCGGAAAGGTCCAACCCGAACGGGGTTTTTGTCTCTTTCTCTTTCGGAAAGAGCAACCCGAACGCGCCCTTAATGTCAGAAAATACCGTATGCCCATTTTTTTTCTATTCACGTCGGTTATGTTTATTATCCAAAAAACGAATAATACAAAAGCTTTCTGGAGTTGTATCATGTTGAGTACCACACCATGGGACTCCATAAAATGTTTAATAGTATCCCCACTTTGTTCACAAATATTAATGTGTACTTTTCTTTCCATATATTTACGTTATTTACTTCAGGTTCTCCGTTGAGAAGTTCAACCCGACCAAGTTGAACTCTCCCCGTTTCAACGGCCTCATCAACCTCGGAAACGTCGATGTCAGAGTGAGTATATTTGAATCCCCTCTTTTCACGTGTACGATTGCAACCGCAATTTTTATAACTTAAACCAATTATTCTTGTGGTTGGGCATGGCTTACTGTTCTGTAATTTTCTTCTTATTGCTGAAACTTTGACTGGAGTTGTCAAACCTAGGGCCACAGACGTGTCCCTAGCTTTACTTGTGCCCTTTTTGTTTTCGATCTACGCAGAATCGTTTAGTTGTAAATATTTAAAATTGACAACTTCGAAAATTCAGAACTAAACATTCTATGGCACAACGTAAATTACATACAGTAGAAATACGTGAGTTTTTCCGCTATAGTTAAACTAAAAGCGCGTTTATGTGCATTTTGAACTATAATTAATGTTTTCACAATTAGAAGTACCAATCTTCTATTTTCTAGGAACACTTAAAAATATATGATAAGGAACGGTTTTTCTCGATCAAATTGTCTCAGAGACCGAAATAAAAAAAGTATTAAGCCTGTGTAATAATCGACGTTTTAGAATTGAAAAATAACGTTTTAGAATTGAAAAAACGTTTTAGAATTGAAAAATGGAAAGAACTATGTTTTCTAATCGGTTTCGTTTTGCAGCTCTCCAAGAAGAACGACATTGTTGTCGAGCGCCGTAGCAAGGTGACCAGCCAGCCAAAGAAGTTCACCATCTCGCACACCATCCCCGCCAAGGCTCCCCGCACTGCCCTGAAGAGGGTTGCCCGTAAGACCAGAGCCAAGAAGGGACACTCCTACCTTGTCAGAGTAAGTTAATTGATTACTTTTTGCAGAGAAGGGCACATCGAATATATATTACATATGCTAAGATAAAAAGTTAACTTGTGTATTCATACTTTATTCCGCAAAGAGGAGGCCTTTGCGTACAAACAAATGTATGCCGTTTGCGTCACGTGTTGTATGAATGTAAGCGTGAAATCACTATAAAGAAATTGGTAGTCGGATACTTATTTTATCTAATTTTAAGCCGTTCGCTTTGTGTAATTGTAAAATATCGTGCTTGAAAACTGTACGATAGACAGTAGCCTCCCAGGGGATCTAACATCTATTATTTCCTGTCAAATTCTTATTTCTCAGAGGAAATACGAAATATCACAATCATTGTCCAGAATTGTTTGTGTGAGGCAAAGGCATTTAATTAGGAAAATTTTTCCAATTTTTTTGCTAGCATTTCTACTTCGTTGTTAGTTCCTTCCGTTTTAAAGCAGTATTGCACCTAGTTTGGGAAATTTGCATACAATACGCATAACAAATGTATCCTATGGAAATTTGGTGGCCCGGAACCAAATTTGCATATTATACGTATGTAATGTATCATATTAAAATTTCCCAAATTATTGACAATATTGCTTCAACTAAAATCCTTGGCATAACATGAGCTCTAATTATTAATATTGGACGTCTATCGATACGTATAGTTCAATAATCTTAGTGTTAATTCGGTAAAATCCTTAATCACGGCATTGGCACGTGAGGACGTATTAGGGCCTGTTGCCCCTCGGTATCTGTTTAATGTTTACCTCTTCACGGCTCTCCTGTCCTTATATGGTAGTTGTGAGATGCAGGGCCTCCTAGGAAACCCCGCCTCCTTAGTCAAACTAATTCATTGCAGCCCGCACAACGTCGTGCGTCCTTGCTGCTCCGCTCTCTGAATCAGATCAAGAAGACCGCCGCCCAGAAGACTACTTCTGCCAAGAAGGAGTAAAAACTGTACTCCGGTACTCCCCTTGTTTCCATTCCCCCACCCGTTTGTTGAAATAAATGGTTGTTCATTTTTTTGCCTACGCTCTATTCTCACGCCATACTATAATATAACAACAGATGCATTCATTTATTGCGGCACTCCCACTATGCATAATCGTCGAATTCTTCCTAATAAAGTCATCGTTGGCTTTCTGCACATTTGATTCGGATTCGGCCTATTGTAATGCGATTCCTTCCATTGTTAATTCTGACTTACGCGATATGACACTTTCTGGGGAATGTGAGCTCCCAGAAACTGAATCCATGGTTTTACCCGGAGTTGCCGAACTTACATTGAACTGCACACTAGATCCGGATTTCCCTCAAATTTTACAGCTTTTTCCAAATTTGACAAAGATTACTGTATTTAATTGCCCAGCCACCGTACCCTGGCTGCCGTTCTCGTCATCTGTGGAAAATTCCCAGCAAACGGGAGAACGGGAGCTCCGTTTGCCCTTCTGTGATCAAATGAGCTGTGCATGTGAGAATGAATGGCTTCAAGGAGTGCTGCACGCCAGGTTTCCGTGGGCAAATGTGCATGTTCTGAACCTGCCCACTCCAATTATTCCCCAGGCCTGGGGCTGCGACTTTTCTGCATGTCCGAAAGAGGTTTGTTTTGTAGATTTGTGTATGGTTTATGTATGAGAAATTACTTCTCTACTTTGTTCCTCGTGAGGTGTGGAATGCAAGTCGGGAAAGGGGGGTTCAAATTCGCAACAATTTTTTGAACTTTATGTGGCAATAACCTAGTCGCTTGGCTAATGATCTTTATGAGTGGAAGAAAAGAAGAAGTAATTATATGTGTTGCGGCCTGCCTGAACAATGTTTCTAATGAAGAGAGGGAGAGAGAGAGAGAGAGAAAGAAAGAAAGAAAAAAGACGAGAGTCTTCGATTGCAAGTGACGGGCCCACAAATTAGCCTTATTCCTTGGCACCTAGAGAATACATGAGCATATCAGCATCAGTGCACGTAAATAGAAGGATTATTTGGAAATTAGTCTCCGAAGCATAAAAAAGAGCGTTCCTCACTACGTAATATCGATTGAAAACTGTTACGCATGCTTTTTTTTTACAAAAACGACTGCTATTTTTTCATACTGTGAACGACAACAATAGTAGTTTTTGAGCCGGAATACAACTCCTCTTATGATACAACTTTAATCACAACAGGTTTCTTTCGTTTACAAATATACGTAATAAACTCTTTAATAAAACATTACCCGTGAAAATACAAACTACTTTTTTAACAAGGGGATCGTGTTGCAAATAGTTATAGTTTATAACGCTGGTGATGAATAGTAAATGTTTTTTTTCTGTAAGCAAAATGCTTTACTTTTTGAACTTAACCCAGTTGTACACTAATCTTCATAGCACATATATGGTGTTTGTAGTGGTTTGAGTTGAAAGAGTTTATTTCGTTTATTTGTAAACGAAAAGAACATTTTTCTTACGGTTGTATCATAAGAGGACCATTCCGGCTCAAAAACTAGTGTTGCTGTCGTTCACTGTACTTTTGGACTTAACCCACTGTTGTTGTCGTTCACTGTATGAAAAATTAGCAGAATTTTTGTTTTAAAAAATGTGAAAGGGAAATGGTTGTGAGACAGCTCAAACAAAAGAGCGAAACTTGAAATGAAAAGTAGAAACTCTTTGAAGTAATTGTTTCCATGCCAGAAGCACATCGCCTAAATAATCGCACTCGCTAAGTTGTGTTGTACCATATTTTTTGTATCTAGTTTAGACTTTTTTAGCCACGTCTTTACAAAAAATAGAAATATTCTATGGCTTCAGGGGGCAACGGCGCTTATTAACGGTCTTCTCCAATAGGTTTGTTAATTCTTTCCAGTTGTACTCAACTACAGTTTAGATTTAAGAATATCATCGTAATCTGTAATCAGCAAAACAACAACGTCCAATAGCACAGTCCTTTTACAGCTCGAAATCTTATCGCTGAACTACACTGTGGAAGTGGGGGATCAGTTGAGAATTCCAGTCAATCTGTTGAAAAGTTTCAAGGACAAACCATCCAGAAGTTGCTTCCACTATGTGCACACACCACAACCAACTTTTCGAGGTGCATTCTGCACTCTTTGTTTATTTTTTTTTGCTGGAAATTTACAGTGCGCATTTTAACATAAAAGACCTCGCACAGACATTCCTATGCAGTACCCTGACAAAAAATCAAGTATTTCGTTAAAGTTTCACTGTTTTTTTTCTGTTGTTTTTTCCAAGCGTTACTTTTTTCCAGAAGAGTTTACGAATAGCACTGTCACTCTTGTTGTTGATAACGTTCTACCAGAACACATGGGTCAGGTGATGTTCGTCTGTTGGATGTGTAAGACGCCCACGGTTGTATATTTCAAGGTGAGTTAAAATGCTGGTCTCTTGAAATGTCTGTCCATTAGACGTAAGGGCTCAGGATCACCTAAAAAAGTTGTTACCAATTCTCATGTGATGATAAAACTCCCAGATTAATGAAACGTGACTTCTAAATCCGTTTTGCATATTTTGCTGTAAGGATTTCTGGTGGTGAAATAGTTTGAAAACCCAAAGAAATGTCAACATTGATTAGATCAATATCAAAATGCATTTTACTACGCAACACATTGTATTGAAACGCATTTTAGTTCAAGATGCAGTTCATTTCTCAGGATCTCTTCTATTTTGCATTTTATGCAAAACGGTTTTCGTATCCACGTTTGGGTACTCTGGTCGTTTTATCATAGAAGAATTGGGGAACACTTTTTTATATGAATATCGTTAAATGCCTTAGTTGAAAAAGGGTTTCATATGAGGCTATGGTTTATTTCGGGTTCCTCGGTTCGATTCCTCTCCATCATAGTCTAAGCCTTCACATTTCGCTTAGTGATAGTAATTTCTTTTACTGGCGAAAAGGTGCTCAATTGCTACCGCTGCCCCGAGCGAACTAAACATGTAACACCGGTAGCTTGCATGGAACCTATGCATAGTTCACCTCCCTGTGGAATAGGGTCTAAGCTTAGCCCCTTCCTTATTACTATGATTTTTTAATATTATTATAACACCCATTCTTTGCATATTGACCAAAAATTGGCGATTTCGGTTCCGAGTATGTGATCATAAATTTGCCGTTTACAGTCACTTGTGTGTTATAAATTCATAAAATTAATTTTTCATTCGTCACTTAAAAACGGGGGAAAATGGGTCATTTCCTCTGATTTATGCTTTAGACTCAGGCCAGGTGAAGTCTGCCTCCGTTTGCGGAATTCTATGTATTAAAATATAACATATAGTGGAAAGCATACAAGATCGGATATAAATGACTAAACAAAACATTGGGGGGGGGGGACGATTTAACGATTTACTCTTCTTATATGCATGCAGGATCCCGGTAAAGCGAATTACTTTATTTCTATTTCCAAAGCTGTTTTTGTTATTTCGCTAAACCTCGTGCTCTATGTATACTGTTGATATAGGGCTTTACTACACTGTAATAGGCACCACACTCATCTATGCGAATCATAGTTGCCTTTCTCTGTCGGTTGTTGTTCGACAAAGCTCCTACAAATAGATGAATTAAGCATAGAAACCCTCGTCGTACTTGGATACATTATGGGAGAATCGGCTTGGCCAGCTATCAGTTACGATACGTGATTTGCAAAGTTAAGACCTATTATGGAACATGCTTAATTATTGAGGAATCTTCTCTTGTAAGACACTCTTCTTAAATCAACCAAGTCAAATTGACTTTACGTTACAGGGGAAAGGGTAAGATATTGAACATTAGTTCATGTCTTTCTGTGTCGAATAGATTCCAAATTAATTATCATGATTGTCGAGTCAAGAAACCGACGTTTTGATTATAATTACAGTTTTAGGTGTTTCATAGGCTCGAACTGTTTGGCCAACAAGCTTTTTCTAATTCCTGGACAAATTTTGCAATTCGAAGAGTATTTTTTCGTATCGTAAAATCAGTTGTGTGACCAACGAAACTCAAGAGTTGCGCGCGGCAACAGTTTGGGGGTGTTCCCGCAAAAGAATTTGATGCGCGCCGCAAAAGTTTTTTCACCGACCCCGGTTGCCGTTTTGGTGCGGGAAACACCCCCAATCTGTTGCGGGAAACACCTCCAAAACGTTGCCGAAAAGGTGCGGAAACGGTGCGGGATAAGTAGCAACTGCAAAAAGAAAGCATCGTGTTGGATTCGAACCTACACTCTTGTTAGATACTTTCTCTAAACAGCGCCCTAGACCACTCGGCCAAACCACACATGTGAGACGTGTGCTTGCGGAAAAACATAGTTACATCAAATGTAGTTACGGCAGATCCTCCGAGCGCTTTCAAAAACGTTGCCGAAAAGGTGCGGAAATGGTGCGGGGCGCAAGTTGCGCGCCGCACCATTTCCGCACCATTTCCGCACCTTTTTGGGAAACACTTTGCGCGCCATTTCTATTCCGCGCGCATTTTGTTTCCCATTCCTTTGCGGCGCGCATTTTGTTTCCCGAAATGGTGCGGCGCGCAACTCATCGGCTCTCAGTGACTAGTTTGTTGTCGGCACAATGTAAACATCTGCACCTTAATCCATGTACAAGGAATTTGCTTAGACAACATTTTGGGAGGGATATTTTCCGATCCATTACATTAAAGGGGGTGCGCCTCATAATTAATACCTCTCACACTTATCCAGTGTATTGACTACTTGTTTCAAAGCGCATTGGTTCTCTAAAACGCATGAATTAATTGCACGCATGAGCGATTAGAACATACGAAAATTGAACAAACTCATTAATTTTTCAACATTCGCGATAGTCTAGGCTGGCATGTAATTGGCGAATATCTAGCTTCAGGTAGCGCCTTACGTAATTTTGCGCACTTTTTTCTAAAGAAACCCGGTGGGGGTAAAGATCACCTGTCCTTCATAGGTTGATGGTTTCCAAGCAACAAATCAAATGAGACGCTTGCAACGGCATAAGACTCGGTACGCATTAATAGGGACGTATGGTTTCATTGGACCTTGAATGCAATACAAAACGAACTTGTTGATGGTGTCTTTTGATTTCGCGAAGAGCTGATTTAGGATTCCTGTATAACATTATAGAACTGTATAACTGTAACTGTGTAATAAGCACATTTGGTCCGGCGAGGTTATGACTATCTTATTTTATTGAGGTGTTTGTTCGGAGCAACATTACTGTGGAGATAATCGACGAAAGATCCCAGCTGCTTCTGGTTGTTCATGGATGGCCTCTTGAGCAATTGAACATCACTTTAAATACAGTAAGTTTGTTTTCTTTCAGTGTGCAATTTCTTCAGTACAAAATGCTTATTACTTCCAGGAACTATTGCCTCTCCAATACCTTGAATTCTCAGTGTCGTACATTTTAATAAGCAATCGCGGTAATTCCATAAAACATGCGCATAACCGAACATTGTGAATATATGCAAGGGGAAATGTATGCAGCACAATTAATAACTTAAAATATTAAAAATAGGTTTTAGTGCTATTGGATTTCATGTCGGTAATGCTATGTATTATCATGCATAGTAATATGTTTATGTTTTCTATGTCGACCTTCAAGGTACTGTATGGGAGAACAAGTTAGCATTTTGACTTTATACTAATATTACTTAATCGATTACGGCTTTATTGGAACATCGTCTCGATTGCTTGATTACACTTTATTTATATCACTTCGGGCTTTTATGTCGCTCTTCCTTAATGACACCAAATTCCTCTCTTCTATGAATAAAGCGGAGTCTGTAAACAGACTGTTCTCATAATACAACTTTGCACTTATCGGAGGGTCACTACATCGTACAACGAGCTGGCAAGCAAAACAATTAGTAATTCGTGCTTGATTGCACAGAAGTGAAAAAGAAAAAGAAATATCGTGCAAGGTTAGGCCACACATAAACGTTAATTGGGTAGACCATTCAGTAGTATTGTGTGTCAAAATGGCTCTCTGTTTTCACGGTACTTGCAGGTTGTATGAGCATGCAATGGTAATGCTACGGCGTGCTTCAGACGTACCGTGTTCGATCCTCCACTTTGCACTCGGCATTTTAGAATCTTCAGTTACAATGAGCAAATTCTATTGACCCCTTTAATTCCGCAGGCATTATATCATATTGTTTGTTGGCGTGCTGCTGGAGGGATGCCGTCATTTTGAACAGATATTTCCAAAATCAGAGCTTCTTGCGACTCCATATCGTATTATTATAAGTCAATACTTACAGTACATGGAAATTACAGATGCTTCTAAAAAATTGAAAACAATGCTCTCTTTTGTTGGAGAGGGAAATATTTGCGAGGCTTAATAAGGTTACACAGCTAAGAGGATTATCTCCAAATTTTTTTTATGTTTATCATGATAAACTAATGCGATATATTCTAACTTACATAGTCTTGGGTGAAGGGGGTCTGTTTGAGGCACTTTTTAAAACGTGGGAAGTTTCGTAGATACTATGAAATAAATGGACTTATTATTTTTATATGTATAACCACACATTGTAATAACACAAAATATCTAATTTTGGCACACAAATGTGTTGAATCGTTTCTTTTAATACAGCGCACAAAATGCTTCAATAAGACGCAGATATGCAAGTATCTATTATGAATGGCACCCTCGTTGTATTATATAGATAATCTCTGGTTCAATGAATGTTCGCTGATGAGGCAATGATCTTCCCAATGGCCGTTTATGGATTTGAGCCGAAGCAAGATCAAAATCGACACTTAATTCTACTTTTCTCAGGAGCCTGAGTGGGATCCAGAGACGGCGGAACTCTCCGATGAAACTGTCTACTTTCGAAACCGTTCCCTAGTACTTCAACCGCTAGAGGGGTGAGACGTTCGATACGCATGTCATATGATATTTGTACTTTTGAACTCTCAGTTCACGTACACGCAATTTAGTTTAACAACAGCGCATTCCCTGAGGCAATGATGCGTCTTAATTAACACTGCACTTTGTATGGAGAAGGATTTATTATGTAGTTGTCTTTATGTAGTGGACTGAATGTATGCAGTTTCAGCCATTCATCCTTTTATGTGAAACAGTTCACGTTGTATCCCCGACAGTGTACAACATGTGGACATGATCTACCGAGGTAAGGTACCCGAAAATAAACTAGACAAGCAAGATACTTTCGTATTATTTTCGGGTTCAAAGGAGGTATTATTGAGGAAGCGCTTGATTTAAGCGATTAATGATTTTTGATCAGCTTTATCTTAAGCTTTAAGCAGGCAAATCCTGTCAAGTAAATCTGGTTCAGTTATTAGCATTAATTGTCTAATCCACATGAACTTTAGCATTTGGTACTAGAAGTACGTTTGATGCCTCTATAATAAATGTTGGCGCCGAATTTATTTTGTAAGAGGGGATTAAGCATTAAATGGATTAGTAAAATAATGAAAAAGTAGTGAAATATCCACTAAAATAAAAAACGATTTATTGAATTGGAAGTTTTTGTAAGCTATATACATGTAGTCTGTTTTTTTTTTCCTAGCCTAACAGTTAGTACTTCAGAGGCAACTTTTCGCTGACGATTTGCAGCAATGAGACGTGCACCGAACTGTACACAAGCTTCGATAATTTGCATCCAGTTGCTGATGACAAGGTATGATACATAAAATTTTATCCCGACTTACAAATTGTCAAGCAAATTTTTTATGTGTGAAGTTATTTAAAATTTTTCAGAACTGGAGCCAAACCTCCTACAGTGTGCGCTTCTTTCCAACATGGCCCCTTCTCTTTCTATTGATTATTACCGCATTGTTTACATTGATTGCGTGCACTGTCCGTATACCCAAGGTACATACTTTTTTTCTGAAACCTTTCACACTCTCCGGTTACCAAAGGTACATAAATCATTTTTTTTCTGAAACCTTTCAATCTTTTTAATCTTCTGATCTAGCAGTTCCACAACGAGGAATATTAATTAATAAAGCGGTTACTTTATATTTACGTAGATCATTTCCAGATGAAGGTGCCCAGTGTGGTTCGGAGATGGAGACGCGAATCAAGAGCTACAGAGGAGACTTCCCTTAGATTAGAAGAGAGAGGGTCCCTCTCCAGTGACTACTCGGGACAAATCATCCCAGTAATCAAGATGGGACAAATCAAAATCAACCAGAAGATCGGAAAGGTTGTTTCTTGGTTCTTGAGTTTATGACCAGAATATTCAGCAGAGAGAACAAACGTCTTCACATTGACATATATACATCAACTGAAAAGGAATCACGGTAGTCGTGGCACAAGAAGCTTTCTGTTTCTGATACTCAAAGTTCTCCAATTATTTGCCTTTTGTAATTGTCCTTGGACCTTATGAGGAATATGAGTACATGTATTCTTTTATTTATACATGAATAATTTTAGTTATTTTTTGAATATCTGGTTGCAGGGTGCTTTTGGAGAAGTTTACAGTGGAACATGGTCTGAGCGAGATAACCTAGAGGTCGCCGTAAAATCAATAGTAAATGCGAATGGAGATTTGGAGCGAGAGGCAAATGTGAGTCTAATCTTTCCTAATAAGGCTTTTTATTGCCATTTGTCGCTTTTTATTAACATTATAAACATACCATAGTCAAATGCATGGATACTTTGTTGATGTAAATGGCAAAAAAACATATATAGTACAAGTATATTTCAGATGTTGAGCAAGTTGCACCACAAGAATATCGTTCGTATGCTTGGAATGACACAGGACGCTGACCGTCTGCTACTCATTTTTGAGATTATGAACTTAGGTTAGTTCTGAAATCACGCACTGTCAAGCACTTATGATTCGGTGATTCTCTAGTGGATGTGTAGAGTAACATCCTTGTTTAGGTGATCTTAAGCAATATCTACGAGATCGACGTCCCCGCAGTAGGGAATATGCCCAAGTACCACCTCCTCTCGAATTATTTGAGATGAAATACATTGTCAGACAGGTGGGAAGAAGATTCACATGAAATGTTACTTACGCTCGCATGTTCATGGATTGCTGTGTCTTGGTCTTTTTTCAGCGACAGTTTTTCAGATACTTGAGGGTCTTTGTTACTTGAATTCTCGCAATATCGTGCACAGGGACCTAGCCGCTAGGAACTGCTTGGTCAGTGGAGGGGATGATACGAAACCGACATTTACGCCACAACCCCGACCGCCGTTTACAGTGAAGGTGACTAGTGGCTATGTTTGTAATATTTTCTTTCCACCTTCAAAGATGGACATGTGTACAAGTATGTGGAATTTCTGGAGCCAAAATATGCTTAAGTATTCCGTACTGTTTCAGATTTCCGACTTTGGATTATCCAGGAGTATATACAGCACATCGGATTACTATAGAATGTCAGACCTTCCACAACTCACTCCGGCTCGGTGAGTTATTTTGTTAGTTGCCTACAATTGAGATCCGTCACTGGCCGTCACTGTTTTGTACCATAAAATCATCTGATATTGTTTAATTGTTTAGATGGTGGGCTCCGGAAGGTTTCTGCAATCGTACGTACAGCTCGTCGTCGGATATTTGGTAAAAAAATCTGTTTTCGGTTTCGATGTGCTTCACAGATTCCATATTAGACTGTAAATATAGCATTAGAACCCCATTTGTAATTGCGCAATTCCGTGATATGGTCAGTTGTAAGTTTCCCCTTCAGATCCACCTTTTGCAGGGCGCTGGGTGTTACTTGTTGGGAGATTTTCTCCTATGGAGATACGCCGTTTCCGGACTTGAGCAACCGAGAAATAGTCATCCTCTGTATGACAGGGGCTAGACCACCCAAGTTGGACGCTTTTCCGGACGAGGTGCTTCTTGTTGTAATTGAAGTTTTTTGCGGATCCACAGTCTCGTTTCATCTGTAAATGCCTGTGTGATTAAGCCAGCAAAAACGAACTAACACCAATTTCTACCCGCCTATAGATTTTGATAGTTTCATTGTGCGTACATTTAGATCTACGATTTTATGATGAAATGTTGGCAAACGGAGGCGTCAGAGCGAGTGACCGCGTCCGAAGCTCTTTTGGAGCCTTGTTTACAAGGACCTGACTGTGGTCCGCCAGAAGGATTCGATAATCTCCCGCCAATACCACCCAATTCAATTGCTGGATCATTGTCACGGCCTCTGCTTTCATCGTCAACAGCGCAGGCGATAAAGGTGAAACAATCTGCGGAAATACACATTGTTGGTACATATTAAGAACGCTGCATGGTTATTTTCACCCCTGTCGTACTTCAAAATATAGCCGAATAAAGCAGGTATTTCTCAAAGTAACCCAATGCACTATGAGCTACTTAAACTGTCATAAATACAATTACCTATGTTCCCTGTTAAATAATATGTCTTAGGAAGTTCTGGAAGAGGACCTCGCTCGAGAACGGGCAGCCGAAGAGGAAAACAGAGAAAGTGAATCCCTGGTCGTAAATGAAGAGGACCGTCTGGCAGAAGTGAATGGGGCCTACTTGTCCGGTTCTGAATGCCCAACCACTGCCTTCGAGTGCTCTGTTCTGCTGTCGGACACGTCTGTCCTTCTCGGCGATCTTTCCGTGGTAATGCAAGAATTCTCTCCGAATAAGCAAGAGAAACTGCCTCTTATTCTCGAACCAACGTCGCAGGTACTTCTTTTCTCCTCAATATCATTTTAATTTCTCTTTTATAATTATTTTTGTTCGCCATCGGTTTTTCCTAAATTTTGTAAAACTTTCATAATTCTTCTTTCTCAGGATAACTGTTCTGGACACAATGCGCCACAGATCAAGTATCCGCTTGAGCCTCCTCCTCCGCTCGAATTGCCGTCTTTTCTACAAAGGTTCGTTGAGGAAAAGATCTTGGGTTTTACATAGTAGATACCTAAAGTTGTGTTCATAGTAAGTTAGAGTGATCCACGTTCTCAACACATTCCCCAAGAACACCGCAGGCAAATCTCTGAATGAAACATGAGACAAGACAAGACAAGACGATGTTCGACTACAAAAAAAAGTCAAAGAGGACCATAATATTAGCAGCGAAAGTCCTAGCAGGCAGACTGGTAGTCATTAGGTATATACAAAATAATACAAGCATCAAATAGTTCACTTCGGTGAACATATACTAAAATTGGAACAATACCGATTAGCATGGCCACTGTGCAAGAATGACATACAAATTCGTGAAGCGTTCCAAAATATTTAGCTATATGTTCATTTCTTTCTCTTCATCATATTATTTGATGCATATCTCGGTGTTATTTAAAAAATAAATAAATAAATAAAAAGTCATAAAGAATGACTCACGCAAAAGAACCATTTTTGGCAGCACAATGTCATCACTGAGGCTATTGCCCAGGCATGACAAATGTTTGGTTGCTAGCGCACACACACAAAGTGCAGAGTAGAAAAGAAACAACTATTGGAAAACGTGTGTTTTATAGTTGATTCGAACCTTTCCAGGTCGGACGATCAAGAGATGGTCGAGTTGCCCGAAGACTTGTCGACAATCTTCACAGCTCCGATGACAACCGTCGAACCGATCTACTCCTTCCAAGAATTGCCCACTTTCGAACCTAAGATCACTTACCATTTCACGCAGTTTGACGTTCCGTCAGATAGTGAAGATCAGGACGGACCGATCCGGTCAGTTCATTTTATAGTGTTAGAAAGTTTGAACTGTTTGGGTGTATTGGAGTGAAACTGGCATTAGTCACTGTCTGAAAATGCTCTATGTGTGAAAATATAGTATAGTTTTGACGAGCGTTGATTGTACTTAACTAATGAGTTATTTTGACAACTATTAATATGCAGAAAGCGTGGAGACGATGAAGCGAGTGAGGCATGCGTGCCGTATCTGCCCAACAATTTTATTGTTCAAACGATCTACGGACAGGACCAGCCTTCAGAAAAAGCGAGTCTATGCGACCTGGATGGGGAATCAGAAGTGCTGATTTCCAATGGAAATAATATTACAGCTGAGAACGAACTTTTGTTGGACCAAGAGAGTTGTTAGCCTCATTCTTCATAATTAAATGTATTTATCAAACACCGGGTATTTTCGCTGCATCAAATGGCAACGATGCATCTGCTTCATACGTCTTTGTGAATGAATGGTAATAAGATAAAGTGCTCTTGCAGTGAATTTAACGAACACCTTTATTTTTATTCAAAACTTGTAAGATTGCTTACGGATAGTTCTAATCTAATGGTAAGCGTGTTTTTTATATTTTGAACCTTGTGTTTAATATTTTTTGCTTTGTATCTAATTTAGATACGTAACGATCAACTATTAGTGTGTAAACAGTTGCATACGGAAATTTGGTTTACGGGGAATTATTTGAAATTTTTTATTCTTGCCTAGATATATTAGCCCCAGTGAATCTCATAACAACTGCTCAGAGCTCTATTGTTTTGATCTCGCTGGACTGCAGTCTTATATGCAAAAATAATAAACCTAAACACAGTACCAACTAAAATTCAAATTAAACATTGAAGATTCATTCGTTCAAAAATGTAAACTTTTCAACTTAGTTTTTGTTGCTTTCGTATTACAGGACGGTGTACTCCCTCATATCGAAAATGTTCGCATATATGCTCTCCCTTGTTTTGTTTGTCAGTTTTCGGAATTGGTACGTAACTCAATCATGACGTGTATTTTGGAAACAATTTGTCTCTGTATGTATATTTGAATAAAATTGCATGTTTTTTTTTTAATCTGTTAAAAGGCGAACGTGAAACCAGCAAAGAGCAGTGATTTGTGCACTGACGGGTTGAATCGTCACATGAAACACCTCTCAAATGAAGAAGGTCCACCACGGCTATCTGTTACGCTGGGGGGAAGCGGCAGGGAAGCTCGAACAGTGTGCCATTACAGTTGGGGCACTTGCAGTTACACGAGAGCTTCAGGTGTGCGCTTCGAAACAAGAAAGTGTGCACGCATCGCTGATTCTTGACGCCTGTTACGTTTCTAGACATTGCTCAACTATTTTCAGAGTCTTTTACAGCTTTTCCGTTGTCGATGCATATATGTTCGAAGTATTTCTTTAACGAAAGGCTCTTATAACTGCAACAGGAAAACTTTAGTCTACACCAGGAAGCAAACACTTTGCCGAATTAAAATTTTTATTCACAGTAAAATTAAAGGGTGCGGTTTGTTTCAACATTTGCTCAACAATTCTTCGAAAGTTACTTAAAATAAATTCAAATACACGGACAACGTATACAAATTTCGATTCATTTTATTACACTTGTACATAATTTACTCACTAATACGCACATACATAAGTAGTTGGGGAACTCTTTGAAGAAATCATATTTTTTTCATAGATCCTTAATCAAATCTATTGATTTTTGTTAATAACCGATAAATCGCAAAACTATATGATCACAAGGGGTATGTTCTAAATAAGATCTAAAAAAAAATAAAATAAAGTGGCAATCGTGAAGCCAGCCATTACGGCCAATGTTAACTTTCTATCAAAATAAAACACATTCACATCAATTCAAAATTCGACTTCTAGAATAGAACACGACAAATAATTCGTTAAAGTGGAGCGACTTTTCTGTAAGATCTAAAAACGTACTTTTCACAGAAAGAACAAAAAAAAACACAACGAACAATAAAATTGCCCAGGGCACCTCGAATAAGAAACATTTGACACCAGGAACTCACTGAAGAGAATGTTTTGCATAAGAGAAAACGAGAAGAATAATTGTAATAAAAACTGGAAATAAAAATAATTATAGGGGGAAAACATGCAGCGGGAAACTTGACTAGAGAACGGGGACAAAAACATTCTAGCATTCGTATTGATTTACACAGTAGTCATTCTCTCCACACTGCAGAATAACTCAATTGTCAAAACAGTAAGCAAAGGTTCGGAAAAATCACAAATATTGGGGCCAATTAAAGAAGAACAGCGCTACACTATACCGTATATATGTGAAAAAAGAAGGATTTTTTGAAGGGGGGAGGGGTACTTTTTTAATTAGATGTTAATAGTTTCAGTACTGATCGACATTAAATGTATATGAAAGTACTAAGCGTGACCAAGAAAAGGCGAGAGCTTAAACTTTAATTAAAAGAAGGACAACAAGTTGAACTAAAAATGAACAAACACAATAGACATCGGGTCGAAACAGGACAACGGTTTGGAAGGGCGGGTTGGAGAAGGACATCCCAGGGGACGGACTATATGACTTCTAGTTCTAATTAAGGCTCTCACTGGGAATTGTCCGTAGAAACAAAACGATGGACGTGGCTATATATACGTGTGAATTGGGCGTGCAACGCCGCAGTGACCCGTCTTCACAGAGCGGTACGGCGCGGACAAGACTAATATCTAGGCGGAGTGCAAGGAGGCGGTGGCTACGGATTATATAAATTGGGTGCATGGCCATATACAAAGAAGTTACCACCTATGGCATATGTTTTGCTTTTTCTCTTTATGACGTAGCAGCAACAGAAACCGTAGGGGACCTTAGAGGAGCGAGGGATAAAAGTTTACAATATTATAGTGGAAAGAGAGTGGGGGGACAGAGAAGGGACTTCTCCCTTTAGCACGGGGAATAGCACAAGCCGCGGATGGGACCCGTGGGAAGCGCGCGGAGGCTTACACGACGTATTAGGCACGCGGCTACCCGAACGGGGCAGCAGAGAGGCCTAGGCCACAGCACGTCCGCAGCACCGAGGCTGAGATCATTCTTCTTCAAAGCTGTGCACAGAAGCATCCGCCCGGCGGCCTGCCAAACCCAGTGAATTATATGTCTTGTTGCATGCGTCGCTCGTCTTTCTTGCATACTGATTAGTGACTGATTATGTGCCGCAATCACCACGCCCTAGTAGCGCGGCGGCAGCGCACCCGTTTGCCCGTTGACTGAAATAGAAAAGATTAGAAGTTGTATTTTGACACTCAACGTTATCAACGCATTTTTACTGTTTACTTCAAGCGTAATTTACAATGGGTTGACAATGACAGGACAATTGTAAATTAGCACAGAACACATACATGTTTTAGTGGAGTGAATAGTGGACCGAAGGGAGAGCGCCTGTCTGTCCCGCGACTGAAAATGCCAAACAATTAAACAAAATAAAGCAGAAGGCATACAAATATGATGGTTAGATAATAATACACAACATTTTCGATACATCTAGTTGAGAACACATAGGGGACTGCATACTATTGACAATATAGAAACAAAAAACATGTATTATGTGAGCCGACAATTCCTCTCATTAAGAATTATGGAAGATTTATGGAAAGGTTGGACACACCATAAACTACTTTAAACTGTGTCACTTACATGAAACAGGAACGTATCCTTGGAGCAGGGATTGCTGCAGATAGGGGTTGAACTGTTGCTGCCCTTGCAAAGTTGGGGGATTGAACATCACAGTTCCATTGGCCGTTTTCTCCATCGAGGGTCGTTTGCTTGGCACCGACGCCTACATATTTTCACCATTAACATTTTTCATTCAGGTGATTATGATTATGGAAATATGTATAAGTACAGTATTAACATTAACAGTTACTTTACAATCATTCACGGCATTCGATTAGACTTTGAAAACTTCATAACCTGTTACAGACATATTTCAACGATTGTTTTTGAGTGGAGCGAGAGCATAGTTGTCTACGAATGGCATTATCTACCGCCCCGCTTGTCACATTTTACGAACTGCTTACTGATGCAAAGAAAGGACACTGGTAGCGCCGTTCATACATACTAAGCATTGGTGACACTTATTTAATATGCTAGTTAGAAATTTGGCAAATCGTGAGAATAGCCACACAACTGATGCAGTATTATTGTACGGCTATTTCAGGATGTCGCTGCTAGAAGCAATAGCATAAAGAAGCGCATCAGCTACGCAGGAACACGTATTAATAAGAATGTTGCTTTTGTGCACTGAAGTAAAAAGCACTGATCAGGATCGAGCGGCACTGGATGCGTGAGACTTCTATGCAAGCAATAAATATGCGAGAAGAAGAAAAGCCGGACAAGTACAATACGAGTGAATCAAAAAAGAGCACGGTACAAAGGCGCCTCAACAAAAAGTCACCAAAGCCTACGCAAGAGAATGCTCGCATCTCTTAATTATGGGTCGAGAACTCACTTAAGAAGAGTTTGCGTTGGAAATCGCTTCCCAAAAACATAAAAGATAGTAAATTATAACAAGCGGGGGTATAGCGCCAATCGAGACAAACTTACTTCCTACTGTTGTTTTAGCATGGAAAAGTAGCACAAAAAACGTAATCCTAGTAAAACTGGTCATGCTCCACACAAGTTTTATAAGACACGTTAGGGAAAATAAACTGAAATCTCTCTTTTCATTGCGTTGAGGTCACGCATCATCATTTCTCCAATGTGCAAATCTAATGAGCAGTAATTGGGCGATATTTTCATGCAATTATGCATGTGAATCTGGCTGGCAAAACAAAACATTATTACACAAATCAATCAATATAAATTAGCTGGCAAAAGAGAGTGACAAAAGGTGTTGCGACTCTACAAAACACTACACAATCTGAAGCAAGCAGCTTTTTTTAATAATGGGGAGTTGCAGCAAAATTTCCAAAAAAAAGCCAAATATAAGGTTGACGAAATGTTTGCATCTTTTGGAGTTGAACTAAGGCGGGACCACAACGCAACGATCAAAACAACCACTAAAACAAGATGTATATGATAAAAATACCGCTTGAGCGGCGGCGGCGAGGTTGTAGATGGTGTTAGGCTGAGCAGGCACATGGTCCACCTCTTCATCCAGAGGGCGCTTACGAGACCCGAGCAGAGGCAGAGAAGCGGCTGGCAGCAGGCCCGCAGCCGCCGAAGTCTGAGGCTGCGCCAGCGTCTGCCCATACTGGCCGAGTTGGCTGAGCTGGAGCTGGCTCAGCTGGCCAAGACCGCTGAGGACCTGCAAACTGGCGAGCGGGTTCTGCCCCTGCAACAGGCCGTTCTGCTGCTGCTGCTGTTGTTGCTGTTGCTGTTGCTGGAGCTGCTGAATGACAAGCCATGCACACACACATTGGGAGAGCCTAACCAAAGAGCTGGCAAAGAGAAGCGGCCAGAAACAAAGCGTGCAGTTATATATCAGGTCAGATAATGGAACACAACAAGCGGTCTGCCCCCTGTGCAGGAAGCAGCCGTTCTACATCAAAACTTTGTTCATGCTATCAGCGCGCATTCGAGAAAAAAAATATTAGCCGCGGTCAGTACAGACATGGATTGACAAAGAATTTGAGATCTGCTTCCTAGTGAACATTATGTACACAAATGAATAGAATCTGCTAGTGGCTCGATTTGCAGGCTTCGCTCTGCTAATGTTTTTGTTTGTACATGTGTGCCATAAGTACAGAGAAAACTTTGGACGGTATAGCAGACATAGCAGCACAGCCGAACCAATAGCTCGCTTAGCTTTAAGCATATATACGGTAACCCCCTGGGATGAACTAGGTATAAGCATGACTTGCTTGGCGTGAAGACACCTACCGCCTGTTGATACGGATCTCCAAGAACTGGTGAGTAGACGAGGCCTTGGTAGAACGGGTAAGGCAGAGTTTGCATCATGCCAGCCGAAATACTTTGCTGTTGCTGTTGCTGCTGGACCTGAAAGTCGCCCACTACAAACATAATCAGAGTCCGCAGTATATACTGTTTTATAAACGATGCCGCATGTCATCTTGTATCTCATTGTCTAAGTCAGCATGATTTCATAAGCAACAACCGTGTTAAGTCACACTCTCTAAATCCATTTGGCTCAGTCCAATTGCACTAAATAGCCTAAACAAGGCGGTGAGTATTTGTAAGGGGCAAGTTAGCGGAATGACTCACAACGCAAGGACATTGACTGCAAATAAACGATAGACGATTTAAAAGCGTCTAGTCCCGAACAATACAAGAAAATAATGTTGGCAGAGCCGCGCTGCGTGTCTATGCTACAGGATACTGCCAGTACCAACAAAATGTTGACCCGCGTGATAGCGACATTAATAAATGAACATAGCGGTCCATAACACACACCAAAAACGAGGGTGCGAAAATGATAAGCGGTTTTCTCGACAAAATGTTATAGCAGAGCAGACCATTCTAGAGCCACCAATTTGCATACTCATAACTTTCATTAACGCTTGTACAAACTAGTATGGTTATGCAAACTTCGGACAAGCTGGTATACGCAGCGGGCGACAGAAAGAATTCTATAAGAACGCAGAATTCAAGCACAAATTGCTTGAAAATTTGTACCGTTATTTTCCGGTAAAGGAGGCTCCCGCTTTAGACTAGTTGGTGGCCTAAATAGAAGAATAACTAATCGATTCTGGGAGATACCACATGTTTTATTCCAGGAATGTATATGAGCTGTTTTAGTTTTTTTTTGATCAGTCACGCAATTATTTTGAACGAAAATAGATGAATAATCCTACCATTAGCTGTGCCAACGGGTTCATCGTGGCAGCGGTAGCGATTGGCTGTCCAGCTGCGGACTGGGTAAGCTGGCTGCACAGCAGATTCTTGAGGGCCAGATTGTTGCGCCCATTGATCAGCAACTGGTCCTTGATGTGCTGCGGAGGGTGCAGATATTTGCACTTGGGGTTCTCACGAGTACAACGACCCTGAAAGCAACATTTTCGTAATAATATTTCTTCAGCTTATATTCAATTAATTTATCAACCATGGTTCAAACACTCTCACGGGAAATCTGCGCGCGCATCATACTCTCGCTCCGCCTATTTGGCCTTATTTAAAACAGGGCTTGTGAAACTGACTCTGCCAAACATGCAAACATAAATCGTCACTACGTCAATACAGACTTGATCCTTTAATATCACGAACACATACTTGATATAAATGATTTGCAGACACAAACACGCCCTTCCTGTTCCTAAGTTGTTTAACCTCGCAGCGTCAAAAAATGCTTTTGGATCATATGTATGATATGCTGTCCGCCACAGCAATGTAACTGATGAAAAAGGCGCCGATGAAAAACGCCGTTTCCAACTGCGCGCTCCCATGAGCAAAATATCGAGTGGGCCAAGCAGAATGTATCACCTTAATAGAGTCATAACATGCAGTGACGCGTCCCTGTTGTACATCAACATGTGGGGGCGGGTGGGCGAACTTGCACTCCTGATCAGAACGCGCACACTGTCCACGCTGGAATTCACGGCACACTTCGACCTAAATCAGAACTCACGTGAATGCTGAAGAAAGAACTGTGCTCGTGGGCTCTATATTGAGGTTAAGTAAGAATTGCAACTGCACATGTTCGCTAGTTTATTTTGCATTGGGCTGGATAAGCAGACTTTCAGCGAAAATATTATATATTGAATTTAACTTGATGGCACATGTTTTTCCCCTTTTGTTTTTTCGCGCTTGGAAGGGTGAGGCAGCCTCAAAATAAAGACTGCGAGACATCTGTATGGGACATCACGTGATTGATGACTGCCTCGTGAGACTCGACTTGGACGTGGAGAAAGAAGGCATACACATATACACAGCAGGCCTCGCAGAGTACAATGTACTGTAGAGGAATTTGTAAATTACTGCTATGGTTACAATAAGGTTTGGTTCACATAAAAAAAAAGAATTCACTAAATTAACTAGACTAAACATCTACCTTGTCGACTTGTTCACGAGACAAACTTAAACTCACTTGCAACCAGCGTGAGTCCTTTACATTGAGTAGCTGCGAGACCATTGCATTGGAAGGTTGTTGGCTAGCTGTTGCGGCCGAAAGTTGTGCTGTCTGTACAGACGAGACTGCTGCCGAACTTGCGTTTGAGTTCTCGTCATACATCTGCAAGTTAGCGAGGTAAGCATTGAAGAGTACGGTGAATAAAAAAATGTCCATAAAAAGCGAGACTTAAAACAGTGTATAACAATTTAAAATATAGGGCTGAGTGTTCAAGGTGCCTCGCGAACATCATGCGTATCAGATAAGCGGAAATAAACAAAAAAAGTTACGACTTGATAACATCTTACATTAAAATCTAGTGATGAATAAGCACCAAAACCGAAAATCAAAAATTTTTTATCACGGGACAAAATATTGAGCAAGCTTAAACGAATAATATGAGCTTGAGCCTTAAATATCATACACGGTACAAAATTAGTATTTTTGAACAGATGAATAGTTATTATTCCGTACCGCCTTATTAGAGCGAAAATTTCCGAGTTGCAATTTTGTATTCGTCGAAGAAATTCAGGAGTTTTAATGCTTTGAAAAGAGAGAAAAGATGTTTAGAATTCGCCGGCATGATGCGTCGGGATTCACGTCCGGTGATTCACAATTAGAAGGCAATACAAAAACGGCGAAAGTTCCACGAAAGGAAACACTCTTTTTGAAATACAGGAATATGTATACATGAATGTATTCGAGGGGGCAAAAAGGTGCACAACCGAAACTGCTCCTTTTTTAAACCTCAATATTAACAGCACTAGCAAAGTGTTGGTTAAAATTATTTTCTTTTCTAAGAAGGAGGCCGTTCTAACGTCATGTTCACAAACTGGGCCACAACTGCGGTTGGAAAAAGGCCATAAAAATTTTCCTTTTTTGATGAAATTCTTGCACTCGACCAAAGGTGAATGCAAAACACCAAATGCATTGCGATATTGTAATTATCTAAGACTAACTGAGCCTAAGCATAGAAGAAATAATTGGAGAAGACTCTTTAGTACCAGGTTTGGTCCAGTTTTCACCCTCAATTGGTCTCATGCAAATGCATGTGATCTCTTGCAAGTGTTGGCTGCGATCGTTTCAACGGCAAACACTATGCAAATATAATGAAAAGGCAATCCAGCCGGCAATATTGTGACGATTCAGAACATGGAAACTCACAAAAACACAAGCGATCTTTGTACGAAGGCAGTTTCGAGCACAAACGTCGATATTATAGGAACTCGGGGAACTAACCAGAAGAATAGAATTGTAAAAGCAAAATTTATTCTATCTTAGAAATAAATGTTCTGAATAAAGTTAATTTAGGAATCACCTAGCTATATTTCCAAGTGTTGATAGAAACAAGTTTTAGGAACAAAAGTTAGAATGAAAGACTGAGGGTCCTCTTCATACACACATTCTTTCTGATAACAACACCTACGGCAAACGTTATCAGTTATTGATCGACTCGATGCTGGAAATTCGATGATTGCCCATATTGGAAATATTCGTCCGCATATTGGAGCTCTGAAAATATTAAGGACGAGAATCTTCCCAAAAAAGACCGCCTAAATAACCAATATAAGAGGAAGTATTAACGTTCAGTACTCTACGGAACGAAACTGTGTACTTAAATGGTAGGAAATGTATGCGGAAAAGAATGCCCACAATTCAAAGGTGTAAGTGATTTTATAAGTGGAGCATTGGCATTTTCAACCTATTTCTTGGAGCTCTTATCAGAAAATTGAGAAAAAAAGAGTATCGTTGACAAGCCCTATTTTCTAGAAGTTGTTATGTAAGCAGAATTTGCATCTCCAACGAATTCCGGGATTAAGTTGCGGCATGGCGCCATGTGGACCTAGTATTAAAATAATTAGCAGTGACACCCCACCTTGATTATTACGGTAAGGTGAGCAGTGAAAGCTCACAGTTCCTCAATTGGATTGCTACAGTCTGGCAGCAGTGTATGTTTGGATGTTACCAGCTCATGGTCTGCTAGTCTTTATGGTAAAACACAATCGAATCAATATGTAGCAATCGAAAGATTATGCAAATCGGGACAAAATGTTGGGAAAGAGCTTAGAGTAAGCAAAAAATCGTCTGCGTTATGAGAGATGTTTTGAAACACAGAAATTTGTGCAGGTGATCGTCGGGGTCAAATCGGTAGAACAATAAAATGCAAAATTTCTAAACAAATTTTGTTGTACCTTTTTTCCAGGTTATTTAGATCAGCGCAAGGTTTCGCGGTGTTCAACTTCGGTACACAAGAGTTGTATACTTTCAAACACCGAACGATTACTGTGAAAGTTGTATTATTTATTAACCGACTTCAAAAGGCGACAGCCAAACATCATGACTTACGTGTGAGGATAAACCACGCAGTTTGGTAACGCATTCAGACGACTGTCGGGTGAGTCAAAAATATTAAAGTTACAGTCTTTCTATGTCTGCCCCTCACGCCGCCTCTCATTTCGTCTCCTCCCTATTCTCCCTCTCTCCCTTTTTCACTCCCTCACCTCCTCCCTTCCTCGCAAACACCCACTTTTTTCTCTGATTCTTCTCTATGATCTCATCTCTCGTTTTGACTTTATTTCTCGTTCTACAGCTGCCTGCTTCTCTCCACGTTCCCTCTATCTCTTCCTTTTTATGTGAAAAGACGAATTGCCATACCAGTTTTGGGACGATGGTTGAACACACAAAGAATACCAAAAAAAGGTGGAGAAACTTTTAGAAAGCGAAAGCGAAAACGATATCAAGATAATGGGAAATCTTAGTAAATAACATAAATTTTTTTCTGAAAAGTATAAGCCAATCTTGGATCATCAACCTCTGTATTTAACATTTTTTGCAGTTCAATGAACATGTCCTATACAACACGTCGAGCGAAATGTCTATTAGCTTGAGAGTTTGCCCAAAGGATTACCAAACGGAATATTCGCTCCAACAAAATTGGGTGCAGTAATTTGCAATAGAGAGTCAAGTATGCACGAAGTATTACTTTATGGATAATTTTTTGGGTATATTAATTTGAATTACGTTGTTGGGATATATTTGAGTAAAAGCGATGTTAATATGGTGCTCATGATTAAAGAGTCTTGACGACAGATTGTCCACCGTGAGGGGTTTTATTGCTCCGCAGAGACGATTATGCTTGCTTACTCAACGAGATTAATTACCAGAGTACCAGTTCGAATGATTGTTCTACGGTGTACCCCAGATGTTGCCAGTTTTACGTACGCGACGAACCTCGTTCAAATTACGTCTCAGCCCTTAGTTTTGAATGTGCAAGTAATCCAGTCACAAGTTCTAGAAAATGATGAGTTTGTCAAATGGCACAAAAAAGGACGACTCTGGCACCATCTGGATACACGTTTCGAATATTCCTGCAGATCCGGCTAGTGAAAATTAGTAGAGACCCCTGAAACACATCATATAAGTAAATAACGGCCTTTAATGCTTTCTTTCGTTAAAGTGAGCATTGATCATGAGAAAACATGACGATTACAATGTTACAATTCTATATATTACGCGGAACAGCAATTATGAACATTTACATTCGCGTTCATATACGAATGACACGATCAAAGGCGACATGCAAACTTTCAAAGCGTAAGGACAGAAAGATAAGATCATCAAGTTTGGGAACCGGTCATGTCATGTAATAAGCACATAAAACCATGGAAATAATGTGTGTCGATAGGCGGAATAATCGTCAGATTCGGAAATTCGTTCCCTGGCAAAAGACACGAAAAAGTTGGGTCGGGGAGTGGCACAGTAAGTAGATGGTAATCTTTTCCTGGACAAAAACATGCACCCCTTAGAACTGTTAAATGCGGAGATTAGCGGTAAAACAAATAAGGTAAAATAAATATGACAATAGTAACGTCATTGTTAACGTCTCCATACCAAGGCCGGCTTTAAATGGCTTAGATTTACACACCCAGTTGAGTAGAAAATGAAAATAACCCACAAATGGATTTTGAACACAGCATAGGGCGGAGGTTAGATTCGTCAAAAGATGTATAAATGTCTGGTATGCAGGGCTGGCTGTACACCAAATCACCCCAGATGTGCCGTCTGACTCACATTTGCGGGCACGGTGACACAGAAAATAAAACGGCGTACGAAGTGGCAGGCAGGCCTGCATACATACATGTGAAATACATTCTTATTGCAAATGTCCATGTACAGTGCAAATGTAGTGCAAATGTCCATGTACAGGAACGGCTCAGTGAATTATTAAACATCGAATACAAAGTGGTAAACGCCGCAATGTACAAGGTAATTTGAATGAAAAGTACAAGGCTTGCCGCTTTTTATTAGAACGTTGATTGTATTTTGGGAAGGTGGAGGGTGTGATGGTTTGGCATGTGACTTTCAAGACAGAGAGCGGTATGCAGAGACTGAGAAAGTAGTATTGCTTGAGATTCTCTGACCTTGGAGTCGACAGGTTTTCACTCTTAAATGGTGGATGTAGCTGCTTAAGGAGAGGGGAGGGAGGGGATTGCCAGACAAGTCCAAATACCTACTGTTGAATGCAAATATTCGGAGCTATAATTATTGCTTTGAACCCTATGTGAGCATTGTTGTGGAGCATCATGCGTACAACAGAACCTTTTATGAGCTAGCATTGGAAACACTCGACATACAGTTGGCAGAGAGATATGGATCGGCGAAATAACAGACGAGGAAACTAGTTAAAGTCATACATACATATACAAGGAACAGTGGTATTTTAGGCAGCTGACGCTGTGAATTCAATACAAACATATATATGCTAACGAATGAATAACTGGAACTGTGAGAGTGTTGGTCTCCCACTATAGTGGTCTTTCCATTCCCCATTGCGATCTGACCTCATGAAAAAGTGACGAACGACTGTTCTTCAATGAGGAAGGACCCTCTGATTGGCCCTCTTCATTCACTCCATATCATACCAAGGTTTCCTGTACTTTAGACAAGAGGCAATCAATAAAAGGAGAAAAAAAGATGATCAAAAGTCATCAGGAATCCAGCGCCACATTACAACCACGACACGGATTAGCAGCTAATAGACTCTTTAATTAATGTGTTGATAGACCAGTCAACAATACATAAAAACACGGGGAAACCAGCAGCTAAAAGTATGAACTATTTGCAGATTCCAAACATCCAACTTTTCTACAATTCTATACTCTATTTTGACTCTGACAAGTAGTTTAGGAATAGTATAATAAGTATGATATCAATAGAATTGTACGGATTGACAAATTGTATAGTACTGATATTTGTAAACTGGACTGGAGTTAAACTGAGCGTGAGTGGAGTGTGCGAAGCGTCCAATGGTCCCCACTGATGGTCTTGGCGGGGCAATTCGGTCTAATCTAAAAAACGATTGCAGAGAATGAATGCATTGCAGAGGATCGATTGACTCTCGGCACGAAGAGCTCTCACACAATAATATACAAATTGAGGAAGCGATTGAGCAGGAGTTGAACACAATCAATGAAATAAGTGTGTACCAAAGAACAAAAAAGGTTAAAGGTATAGGTATAAGATGAGGCAGTGCTAGTCAAAAAGAGCGAGTGACATGCAACTGATGATGGCAATCGAATGATCAAAACAAGGGAATGCCCTCCTCCATTGCATAAAATTAAAAAAATAATTGTTGACTCAACGTCTAGACAATTAAATTCATGCCGCGCACTGATTCAATGGGCGCAGAAACTGTGACAGTTATGAAAATAAATTTGTGGTGTGAGAACCAAAAGTTTTAATTAATATTTAAACCAAAACCACCAAATTATTCATCACATCGAAAATTAATTGCGAAATCATGGACGGTGCATTATTTCAAGTTAAACTGGGCCTAATAAAATCAATGGCGATGGAGAAATAAAAAAATAAAAGCGATGTTTACTCGCGACTTGATATTGCTATCAAGTACTCGATCGATGCAATGTGTGAATGAATTGTGGAGTTTACTCAGATGAACACCACCACCAGTCTCTCGCTCAAAAGGCAAACAATTGGAACAGACACGCAACTCGGTTTTGATAATGCTGCAAGATAGTGACAACGTTAATTGTAAGTGCATGCACTGCGGATTATGGTTTGCACAGTAACTTAGTGACCCAGAGAGTTCAAAATTTGTTTCCACAAGCAGTAATTCGCGACAGCTAACTGAAAGCAGGCAGAGTGTTAGTTAACTTGTAAGAAAACTGATTGCCGCTCTTTAGCTTTTGAGCTGTGCAAGGTTTTTTTAGCTAATCGACAGCTGGGCGCGTCTCGCGCGGCAACCTTGGAAAGAGTTGTTGAACTGACATCGCGGCAGATTATGCAGATTATGCGCGGGAAAGTAGCAGACATGAAAAAGAGGCGCACAGTCATCGATGCCTCCCCCTGACTACTATCGAAGTGAAATATTAGAAAGATCTATACCGCAGCCATTGCCAATACAGACAAAGTAAGGCGGTAAACGTTTGTTGCTTGAAAACTACTAAGGTACTCCAGGCTTACTTTGTTGAAATAAATTGTAGAAAACGAAAGATGATGCGTAGGTGTTTGTATGTATCCGTAAGTGAAAGTGGGCAGGTAGCGTGGAGGCTGGTTGGCAGCGCGTAGCCCCCCCCCCCCCCCCCCGGAACCCGTTCTTTAAGCGCGGATCACCATGCCGAGCGCGTAACACGCGCGGTTTTCACCAAAAACATACCCACACAGCAACCTAACAACCGTGGGAGGAGGGAATTCAAAAAAATCACTAAAATAAAGGTATAGCTGCGCAAAAAACGTCCGCATACTGTGTCATGGCTAGTTTTAGTGGACATCCTATTTCTAACAATTAAATCAGCTACTACGTAAGTTTCATTCACTTTTTGAGCATTCGAATGATTGAATTTCGAAGTTAATTTTAATTCGCTTACTTTTACGGATCTACTGGTACCTAGAGGATGTAGGGGGTTCTAAGCAGGTCTTCTGAACTCGTTTGCTTGTTCGGACGGAGAGCGACCTCGAATAATTGAACGTCGTATCGTTTACGCGTTTACACGCCCATCGGCCATTCTCTACCCGGACGGACTATGCAAACCAAAAAGTGTTATGTGAAACGGGGGAGTTAATGGGTGGTAACGCTTCCCGGGAGTGGGGTTGGGCCGCTTTTCATACAACGCGGTTCTTGCACAAAAACAGCATCACCTTCTCGTGTGTCAGTACTGATGGAATGAGGAATGGTGGTAAGGATCTGCAACCAATATCCATTAGGAAACAATTATGGATTTACTTGTGAATAAGTCGTGGAATCAGAACATCAATCAGCCCAATACTGCATTTGGCGGATCGCTGGGTGGAGTGCTTATAATTATGCTTAGGAAGAAGATAAAACAGTAAAGCTGAACTGCGGATAAAAACTACATATGAACCTCGAACACTTTTTTAACTTAAGAATGGCAATAAAGCTCGTAGACACAATTCCCTAAATATTTATGAAAGTAAACACACAGTGGAATTAGGCGGTCGACCGACTCAAGGTGCACTTTCGTGAGCGAGTGTCTGAAAACACATCTGGAACTGGGGTCACTATGGCTCATTGAAAAGGGCCTTTTAGACGGATCCCACATTTTCCTGTTCGTTTTCCGCTTTTTTTACATAGTGTGTTACGTGGAGAAAGAACATCACTCTCTCTCATTCTTTGTACCTATCTCTCTGTCTCTCTATGAATCTCTCACTCGTAAGAAGAACAAAATAGACAGCCGCGTATCTTATAGTTTTTCACACATTTTTGGTTGCCTGGCCCCAAGTCGTTAGCCACGGCCACCGTGCGGTTCGTTTACTCGTTATTTGAATGATACATTACAAATGGAAAAAAATAAGAGAATAAGAGCACGCTATCTAGTTACTTGCTGGTTTTGCAGACGAACTTTATAAAAGCCACTTAAAATTGAGAACAACTCAAATGTTTCCGCAAAATGTACGCACGCTAATTTTAATTACCTTCGTATTAATCTTCACTATTTTACTATTGGAAAGGTACGTTTGTTGGTAAATTGATAGTCTCGTGTTGAAATCGATATGCTCGTGTGCTATCACACACTTGATGACTCTGCTCGGGGCACCGCAGCGTTTTTTCAGAGTACGCTACTTTCACAGTTGCCGCATAATACCGGCGCCGTTGCCGCGACAAAAAACCGGCGAATGACTGATTGGCAGAGCTAATTAACAGATATAGAGGAAAGTGAAGAGGAAAGTAGGCAAATGGTGCAGTAATGAGGGGGGATTCACCTCGAGGAAAAAGTACCGTAAAGAGCAACATTTATCCACAACTAATAGTGTTCTGTAAAAGTCCGAAAAAAATTCGCCAGCATGTTGAGTATGCCATAAAACGGTCAGTTCCTTGATAAATGCTAATAAAATATTCTTAAATATTGGTGTATGATGCGACAAGTCTTATCAGTGCTGTAAACACTATGCTAGCAATATTCTGCTTTATATTTCGCTCTTTCTCTTTTTTGTCTCGTTCTCTCTCATAATTTGAAAGACTGGGGGGAAATAGTTTGTCACCGTTTTTTCACATGCGTACGTTGTTAGTGAATATTTGTTATCTTTTCTGTGCCATGCCATATGATCGCATACTCTATTGGTTTCCACTAATCAGTTAAGCAAGCACAAGACAACCACACACTTGGAGACCAGTTTTTGGAGCAATAGTTGTTGAGCATTTTTCTCTCCCAATATGATAGGAGAGTCAAGAGTCATGCCAACTCTCGTGCACAGGTTCCATATTTATAGTCACGTGATTGATCTCGTAGAGCATTCAAATTATCACACCACATCCCGATGACACATGCATGGAAATTTGAATATGTTTATACTAGGCGTTCGATTGACTCTCGTTTTCCGCCCGCCGAGAGAGGAGGGAGACGAAAATGTGCATTTGTTCGTATGTATTCAGCATGCAAAAATGTAAACGAGGCGCCATCATCATCTATGTGGACGGCTGTCTGCCAAAAGGAGAAAGGGATCGATTGCTCTGAAGTATAATGATGGAAGAGTCTGTTGCCCACCACTGCCGTACATAGAAACGAACACCAATTCCACAAGACAAAGAACAATTCACCAAATAGAACAATATGTAATAATCAACAGCGTGTTTTGGGGTATCGTACTGAATACAATGATTAACATTCAATTCACATTCACAAACATGGATAGTCTTTCACACATAATACCGTATGCAACGTGATAAAAAATGAATCAGTCTCGAGTATTAAATGTGACAGATTTTTGCATGATTGAAAAGGAAATGCATGGAGGTAGCCGACAAACTATTCAACATGGAAGTTCCATTGTGTGTGAGTAAAAAGAGCACGGCTTGCAAGTATTTCACACAAAATGACCATCAACAGACAAAATATCAAAGTCGATATTACTTAAATGGGGATAGGATCACTTTAAAAAACAAACTTAGTTGTCAGCTTCGTCTATCCATTATTGTTTTTCTTGAACTCCGGAAAAATACTATACTACATGCTTTACAGCGGCTTCAAAGTAGTCTCATGGCTTAACTAAAATTCGAGTTCTGGAGCTCATGAACAGAGTGCCTGTTTCAGGAGCATATCTCCACTCACACAGACGCGTTCCAAAAACGACTACAGTAGTTAATGAGGATTGCTACTTCTTTTTAGGTTGGCCGTTGTGTTTTTTAAGGGGAGAATTGGATGCAATTGAAACAATTGATTTTAAAGATTGGACGAGAAAAGTGGGAACAGTTGGCTGAGAGAGTGCGCATTCGAAGAGGGCACAGAGAAGGTGGTGGAGATGAATTACACACATTGGACGACTCATGCACAAAGGAGCCATTTCGATGGACCAACCTCCCCTTTCCCAGCCGCCATCCCCCAAAACACCGATCATGACCCACCTCTTATATGGGGCAATTAGGGACATACATAGGGCAATTGGCACAGGAGATCATAATGCAAGACGCGTGTCTTGTCATTTCCATTTAGATTAAGAATGGAAGAATACTGAGACCATATGCAAATCTCCTGACTATTATGGATACTAATAATCTGACATATAGATTATGTGGAATGATCTTGGCCCGCCAACATACAATCTTTCCGAAGTTAAAAGTCTTGAGTTGACACAACAAAGTGCCAACAGTGAACAACTGACGCTATTGGGGTGTGATATCCCACATTTTTTGCTGGTGTTGAGGAAGATTTCTAATTTTTCATTAGCTCTAATGAAAGAAAGCAAATTGCTCCTTATCTAAGCGAAGAACCACTTTATAAAAAATAGGAAAACTTAGCCCATTGTAAATAGAATGAACCTAAAATTTATAGGAACCAACTTGCACTATTATGGATATTCATTCTTCATTCGAACGGAGAAAGTGGCCATTAACTAAACGGATCTTCCAACTTGGATAAAGTCGTCCTCGCGGGCAGTGACCTCGGCGGTCTCATAGCTGGGTCATAAATTGGGCCAGACGCTTAATTGTCTAATGATCCGTGTAGGACACAATGATCCAATTTACAGAGGACCACGGCACGGATCGGTTTCTAACAATCAGCGCTGAACGCGAAGAGAAATAGAGGAATTCAGAAATGTCGTGAGAGTTACACATGACCTAATTAATAAATTGTACGACAGTGAAATAAAATGAAGCTATGTTATTTAGTAAAATATATGCAAACTTGAATCCACTTGTGTTCCATGTTTGACATTTGACACTGCTCATGAAAGTCGTTTACCTGAAAGACAAGGTTGGTTACGAATATTTGCGTGTGTGAAGAAAAAGAAAAGAAGCGGGATACGGATGTTCTCACGATTGGGAAACAACAATCTTTCACATTCAACCCCTATGTACATTTCATTGGGTCAATGTCCTCATCGGCTCATCATCTCATTCAAAATCGGATTCTTAGGGAAAGATCAAGGATGTGCCGTATGCGCCAGATGGGCTGATCTGTACATAAGACACATCCTAGCGCTTCCGATCACCAAACCAGCCGACTGTCACTTATGATGCAGCTCGAGGAGCAGATTGCAGGATTGCACTATGGCTGAGCTTCTCCTTAGTATAGCGTTTTTAGAGTTCCTGAGCAATGCTGAGTTCATTTTCCTACTTTTCGAAAGAGAACAAATATAGCTAGCAATAGGCGATTCCTAAGGATGGGTTAGGTTTCTTAAAGGTTGTTGGTTTGTCTTGGTGAGACAATACCCGACTGACCACCGAAGGATTGCCCTCATCTCATTTGGGGCGGTGCCCGGCCCGGCCCTGGAGGCCCCTTTCGGAATGGGAAGGAAGGGCCCACAAGTCAAACGCGCTCCTACCAGCCCCGCCCACTTACAGTAGTCGGCCAACGAGGAGAAACAATAGCTGATGAGCGAAGGCAGCCTGTATCGATTCTGAGAAGGAAGGGCCCAGATAAGGCCCATCAAGGTCCCAAGAGACCTTTCTGGACGACATTCCCGTCCCCTAGACGGTCTCAAAGCGAACATACAAAGCGAACACACTCAATCAAAATGTATCAATCACAGGTATTGTTTAAATAAATTTTCCCGCGGGCACCTTTCGAATTCAACCCAGTTCCGCGGTTTAGATTTGAAAAGTTCACAGCAAATCTGAACTGATGGCCGATAAAAGTTATGTGAATATATAAAGTTAATCTCAACCAACGATTAAAGTAGTGTACAAAATTGTTATGACCTTCTTAATATATTTGAATAAGTTTATGGTAACTACTTCTGAAATCGAGAAAAGGACTTGTCCTGTAAATGTCTTACAATTAGTTCGGACTTTATTTTATTTGGTCAAGCACGTTTGACTCGATGCTTTCTGACAGATTCAGCCATTATTATGAGCTAATAATTGCGCATGACTTGGAAGATTCGTACAATCGAAGAAACCCTTCACATGTAACGCCTTCAAAAATAAATCCTTCTATTTGCATTACGCACCTTTAAACTAAACCCTCTGAGGTTTTACTTACTTTTAGCATATGCGCGAAATCTAAAATCTCCTTCAGCAAACAAACATGGAAAACAATAAGGCAGTAGCGCCATGCAAGACGAGCATATTTTTTGAACGCATCTGAACGACACATGAAAGTAAGGGGTTGTTTAGGTTCTAAATGTGTTAAGCAATCTCTGAGAAGACTTTGTGTCATTATTGGTGAATAGCCGCCACAAGTGGCGCCGCTATTGTGCCTTATCTCATGTAATAAGCACCTTTGTTTCCAAAGAGCGCAATAGTCCTAGAGGCCTGATTCACGGACACATACTTTGATATTGAAATTAGTTATAAAAACAAACAATTATGGACCGAGTTTTTTCTTAGTATATTAGGACGATATTCCTTAAATTTGCTCATGTCACAAAGTGCACGAGCAAAATTTGATATAAAATTTCGCCACACGCATTAGTCATTCTACAAAATCATTGACTGAAACGCCCCGCGCTTTTCGAGAGTGAAACTACTAAGGCTTTTAGGGAATCTTCCCATTATTACCTCATTACACCCGAAGCAGATGGTGTCATGAAATGAAAGTGTTAAAAAATGCACATACGAAGAAGACCCTAAAAGGAGCCTTGTGGATTTTAAACATCTCATTCAGGCACGTTGACTCAAATTTATATAACGTAACGTCGGACATATTTTAAAATGCATTGTGTTGTAGACGGGATTTTCGCCTGGGCTCAAATTGGAATCATTACTCAAAATGCCATCGTAAAGGTGGTCGAAATACCAGTTTCCCAAGAAAAGTAAAAACAAGAAAATTAAGTGGCAATGACAAATAGTATCCAATTTTGGTAAATGTGCCACATATCCAACATTTCTCGCCTAAATTTTTGTCAAAGATGGTACTCCAACAAACGAACGGAATACTGAGAAAGTATGTTAACTTGAAGTTCATTTATGTTATGTGCGACAATGTTATTGTAATAGTTGCCGTCAACGGAGATTCGCATGGTGAGTGTAGACAATCTTAATTCACCTATTGCTGAGAGTATATGCAAATTTCTGGGAATTGCGGCATTGGATGTGGTATTGGCTGTAGGAGAATGGGCGCTTAAATCGGGCGGCTCTGATGGTGTTGAATCGATGCGTAACAGTCCTGGGAATGTGCAGCTCACTCAGGCTCTAGAGAGTGAATGGTGCATGCACACGGCGCATCATCTTTGTTTGATGACTGCGTCTCAAATTCCCGCCAAATGCTCAGAGCCGCGATGCCATCTTCTCCTGGCAGAAAGACACAAACACGCAGACAATGTACAAGTCACACTCGGAACGAGAGAAGCAGCGCGGGAAATTTATTTTCTTTTTATATTAAAGACAATTCATGCATATGGTGTCAGGGGGGCGCATAGTTCACATTGTCTGGATGTCTTCAGTGTTTTTTATGCGCTAGGAACAAACAGAAATGGACAATTGGCAATTTTGAACAATAATCATTATCTTCACGTTTGCAGTACATGTGTAAAAAAAAACAAATCCAGAGGCGGGGGTAAACCAAGTAGAGGTTGTGAATGCGGGTTTGGGTGGATGTGGTTGTAAATGTTGTCGTTGTTGTGGGGTGTGGGACATTCTCTGGGGAATAAGACATTGAGTGGATTGACACCCGGTTGCAGATAAGAATTGCATAGAAGAGTCAACCGTTGCGTACGCGCCACAAACGTGACTATCTAGATTGGAGTTAATATATCTTCATCAAGACGATATCCAGAAAGAGACAAGCTATGCGTATTATGAGATATGTATCTAGCTCTACATCACTAGAAATCTTTGAATGTTTCTAAACTAGTAATGGCAATGCAAATCAGAAAACCTAGTAGTATTGCAGGAATGAACAGCAAAATCACGCACACACACACGGAACAAATCTGATTCGAAGTATATTGTCCTAGTCCTAGTCAATTCTAGAGATAAACGGTGTATGTTGTGAGTCAATGGTCACATTTGAGGCGTATAGGCTAGGTACGCCAGCCCTCTGTCCAAGGTCGTCCGTCCCACACAGGCTCTGTCGGACAGTCACAGAGCAGAACCAGTTACTCGGATTTTGTCGGCAGGAGGTCTGTCCTAGCCTGGTCAACCCTACCGCACTCTATTAGCATAAGTTGCAAGCGTGCACAAACCACAAGACACTATTTGAAAGAGCTTACATGGTCATGCTCTATTCAGTAGTTCACATTCACTCAGCAAGGAATTCGTCAACTGTGTTATCGATGTCTTCTAACTAAAGGCATAAATGTCCTTAACTCGAGAACGAAATAATCAATCAATAGCTGAAAATACAACTAACTAAGAAAAGAAATCAAGATGAGTGTATTGTTCTGAAACAGAGTTGCAAGGTAAAAGTAAATGGTGGGCAATGTTTCTGACTGACATTCCTTCTGCGGTGGTCGAAGGCCACTTTCCTTTTTGCCCGCATTGTTCCTTCGGTTGAGCACTTGAAATGTCAATTTGCTCTGTTTTTCTGTGCTCAACCAGGGCAACCAGTCGGCTCCTCGGCTAATGGGGAATACATCATCCATTCCATTGGAGTTACATTATCATACAATCAGAATTGCCCCTCTTCCAGGAGAGATGACAAATAAATCATACGATATACTTTACTAAATAAGTAAGTATCATACATCACACCTTTACTTATATGTGTTTATGATTAGTTGTGCTGGCAACTATATCAATTGACGAAATAAAGTAAAAGTTATCTATTGGCGAACAGATTATGTGCGGTCCTCTAGTCATCCACTAGTCAGTTCATATTCGGCTTTCTCATTGAGCACCGATCTGTTACCACTGAGGACGGAGTAGTTCCGGAGTTGGGGAAAGGTGGGGGGCAATTTACCTTTTGACTGGGCGATTGCGAGCCGCACTGGATTACACACAACTGCTACCAGTCAGAGTAACCTGCTGCCTCACGAAAGCACTCAAACTTTCCACCCTGTTAAGAACTCTAGAGCAAAGTGACAGAAAATATACATAATGATTTCTTATGGAAACATAGAATTCTTCATTTGCGAATCACAACTTTTCGCTAGTGCGTTGAATTTAGTAAATCTCGCTGTACAGTAAATGCAGAATTCACAATGCTGAATAAAAGATCGAAGCGAGACAAAGATTAATCAGTTTAATTTCAAGCCCATAAGTCAACGGTAAGGAAATAGGTTGAAGAATTTGAAAAGGCAATATTCGCCTAGATGGATTGACGACAGACACAGATAGAAGCCAGTCATTAATCACAGATGCCCTCCTCCAGGCCCATGCCATCTGAGGCCCATCAAACGATTGACGGAAAACTTGAGGCGACCAAAAAAATACAGCACCGTTATGAATTGTCTTGGGGACCGATTTTTCCCTCATGACCATGACAAGGTTAACGTCAATTTGCATTATGAATGTTCTTGTGTGTTCAACAGGTAGCTTGTAAAGGTAATAGAGCTAATTAGTAGTTGAAAATGAACACCCAACCCTCAATGCACATCCTCAACAAGCAGACAAGTTCATGACTGTGAAAATTACTGAACGACGCTTGTACATTGTAAGCGAAGTGCAGTGTCAAATGTGTATTTCTGAACCGAGTGCTGTTTAGAAGAGGTCGAACGGTCGACAACCGTGTTGCGCGCGGGAGCCATAATCCTCTTTAGACTATTTAGTGTGGTGTTTGGTACAGTCCTTCGACATAGGTCTGCGCTTGGTAAGACCACACATTTGGACGACTTCAGACCTTCAATCAACTATACATAGAACCCGCGCCTGCTTATCTACTGTTCACCCTCTTCTGGGAATTACCCCACCGTACACAAATACCTCCGCGCAATATTTTCGTAATATTTGCGAGCTAAAGCCAGCCGTGCTAAATACAATAACTTCACTAAATTACCTTTGATTTTATATTCTAAACAGTAAGAATCACACATTATCCTGACAATTCAGTATTGTTTCTGAATCTCGCTAATTATCTGATTATGACAACGCACATTTCCGGAACAAACTCTTGCTACATGTATTGTTTCATTCTGGTCACGATGCGGAATTGTGCATTCTGAGGGCGCTTCTGTTATGTAAAACATTGAGTAAATGGGCAATGTCTACCACGGAATCCGCCCCATGGGAACAGCACAACCACTGCTTTGTAATGCATGAAATCGAGACACCAACGTGGGCTTTTCTGTCAAACACGCTTCTCATTTATGAAACTGAGGGACTTATTGAACAAAAAAGCAGGCCACGTCAGGCGGGAAAATAGTTTAAAAACACGGGGTGTTATTTTTGGGGGTTGGCGCAATCGTCCCGGCCATAGTGATGGATGCTCATTTGCATGCTATACATGTAATGCACATGTGTTGTTTGCCGGGGCTCGTCTGCCCCTTCTGTATTAGCCGCAATTGAATTGGGATCGATTGACAACTTGATTGGATTAGCAGTGTTTGCAATGTGCGTGCCGCCCGGCCTCCAGCCCCAGAACAATGCCCGCATCTACTTGGGGGAACACAGCTGGTGCCACCAATTCATAGCCGACTAGCATTCCTATGTTACTGGTTCGATTAAAATGAAACTACATTCAATATGTTGACAGACGATAATGTATTTGACCCTAGCTTTAAAGTTAGAATAAACATACATGATCCTAGGGTATATAATGCTCATACGGTTTTCTTTTAAAAATGTACAGTAATTTGAGCGTTACTTTAGCGAATTATCTATGGATAGTGTCATCCATGTTCAAATTTGGTGATATGAGCTGAGACAGCGAAAGGCCATTAAGGTTTAAAGGAAATGGTATGCGGATGTGTGCTCTTTTGTGCACGCAATGTGCAGATGTGGCACATAGCAGAAGGTCGTAAAAGGAAGACATCAATTGTTGATGATTCGGGCAAGAAAGGAGAACAAGTAGGAGACAGAACAATTTGGGAGCTGGCTTTTTGATGAAACTTCGAAAAAAAGAAAGTTCAGTGAGAGTTTTAAGGCTACTATCTGCAAAGCAATATACGAGCGATGTGAAAATTCGGTTGATACGACTGAACCACCTTGCTCAATGTGTCAAGTCATGACTTTAGCAACTGCAATTGGTGGCATATGGTCCAGTGTTTGCTTCTGTTTGCTTGGATTAGGCAAGCAATCAAAGAACATGAAAAACAATCAAATTTCTTTCTGAGGGTTTACAAGATCTGTGTAGTGTCCTACTTCGGTACCCACACGTTGACAAATGATAAGCTTTCTACGTGGATGGTTTGTTCTTGCACGATATTCTCAGGGACCCTTTCATTCTGTTCCTCTACATTCACATGGAAGACTGATCGAGGTTCATCAACATCTGCCCTCTTAAACATCTCCCATCCCTGTTTAATTTGCATTCCTTTTTTGACCATATAGACCATTCACAGAAAATGTACTATACACCATTCCTTGGGCATCGCTTCTCCATAACACAATTAATCAGAATGTAGTAATCTACAACCATCGCGTAAATAATAAACCAAACCATACCAAAACATTCACCAAGTGGTACTCTTCCCAACTGAATAGTATAATCATGCCTTTTCAATTTGTTAGCATAGAAATACAACGTTTCACACGGATCATCGAACTCTCGTATTTGTTGTCTGAGAGGCGTGCGCGACACTTGAACGTCCAATTAGCGGCTCTTCAGTTATCCGTCTTAGACACTCCCGGAGAGAGAGATTACGGTAGTCAATCTCAGCTTTGATACCGTAGATCCCAGCAAAGAGCGCACCCTTTTCGTAGAGAACAGAGAAAACACACAGGAACACACAGGAATCATGAATAATGGCTCCGTCTCAATTAATTAAGAATATAGTTGAGGATTGAAGGATGTTTAGTTGATGAATGAAATAAGCAAATAAATATGGTATTGTCAAAATGAAGATTTCAACGGCACAGCTCATTGGCAAATAAAATTGCGTTACATATTAAGGAAAACAATTAAAAATTGGAGATTTTAGAGAGTCAATGTTATACTTGCAGGTCGAAACAAGAATTGAAGAAAATAATATAGGTGTCATTGTCAAGTCCTCAATCCAAGTACGATTTAGGGATCGTTCAAAAAAAGCGTAGCCTCTTTTCAGCGCGTCATTTCAACTGGAAGGCGTATTATTGCAGCGGCATCCTTGGGATGGAAGGGGTCCAAGTCAAAACGCAAACAGTGCACGGAAATGTACACACAGATAGTCAACGTGGAGGTGCAGTGTGGTTCACAAACGATGACTGACCGGAGGAGTACTACAGAATACATAAATGTACACGATTTGCTTCGTTTAATCCCACAATGTAATTCTCTAGCGAAATGACTGACACATCTATTATGTAGTGCATTTTTCATTAAGTCATTTTTATCACGGTGCATCAACGAACTCAGTTACCTCATCCTAACGGTAGACTTTCCGTTTTCATTTTCCGTTTCTCTCTCTTGAGGGATTGTTCGGAGGAACAATCGGCTACATTAGGAATGCATTCGCGTGTCGAATCACCAACCATCCACCGGATGTGTTGTGTGTTATTTCAGTGCCTTGAACACATCCTGCTCATTGGCGGCAATTCAAATTTCACATCAGTGTACGGTAGCGCTTCCTCCATTTATCATTTATGGCACTGCATTTCGGAGAGCTCCCGTGCTGATGGAAAAGATAATGATGCCTTCCTATAAACCAAATCTGCTGGCGTCTAACTATATCTTCTGCTTGGATGAATTCGAGAAAACTAAGTTTGCACACGGGCAATATCCGATTTGTAACGGATGCCGAATGGGGCGATGTTTCATAATATTCCCTGATGCAATAGTTTTGTACACAAGTCGTGAAACAAACAAACACGTATATTATATATACACACACACATGCATACACACCCCCTCCCCCCACACACACACGCGCGCACACACACGCGCACACACACAAACACACACACATACGCACACACATACGCACGCATACTTAATTACTATAGCTTGCTTTCTTACAAAATGCGCCAGATGCAAACAAGCAATTATGCTCTATTGCGGGGAAAAAACGTCTTGTGATTGAGGGGCGGAAATAAATCTTGAATTTGATTTTTTAATAAAATTGAGATGAATTGACGAATGAATTGTGTGATGGATCGTTCCACGAATTAATCCATCTAGGGCTGCTTGACACCTTCATTTTCTGTCACTTCTATAAGTAAGCTTTGTGGTTCGAAATGTGAAATTGTCACCTAAATATACTCTCGTGTATATGAGTTGGCATTGGAGCTCCTGCTGATGCCAATTGTGCATATTGCGGGTTTTTTCCGTCTTTGTGCCGGATTGTGAAATCAGCATTCTGAGTGACTCAGTAAAGGAGGGACCGGGTTTCCAATAAGTAATTAGGAGGAGACGGCCCGAAGGGGAGGATGGATAATGGCTTGGGTCGAAGAGCTGATTACAGAGAGACAATTACACGCACGCACACCACGCCACTACCGTATGCCCGCAATTAGAACACTGAAAGGAGCTTTAACGAGCTTCGCAGCTTTCAAAAAGATGGATTCTACAGCCAGTCATGGCCTCGTTATCATACGCACCCAAATTTCATTAATAGAAGCGTGGGTGAGAAGTGTGTATAAGATTACGTATTGGACAAATAAGCATATCAGTTACAACAATGGCTGTATAGCCTCTTAGAAAATCGTATACTTTGTTTGCAATACTGAAACTCTTATCGATCGTAACTCTCTATTCTGTGTGAAAGAAGGAAGACGACCGCTCATAATTCTACACCTGAAACAGCTTTTCGATTTCCGTCGGTATTTCCCGAAATTTGGACCTTTTGAGTCTCATTTCCTTGGGATCCTACTTAAAAAGGCCTAGTTCATTACTGGGTCCCTATAGGCCGGCACAGTGAGCAGAAGTAATTGTTTCGGAGGAGAGTTCCATCTGGGTGACGTTGAAACAAAACCCAATTTAGACGACCCCCGTCTCGCCCGGCTCCAATTCAACGATTTTAACTGAGAACTGCATTTCTTTTAGGGCATGTGCCCAATGTGAATGGTTGGTGAAATGTGGGGACGAGAATTCCTCAATACCTCAAATTTTGCATGGGGGTACGTCTTTGAAGAACACCCAAGCTACCGTAGTTTCACGTTGCTAGGCAACCACTGTTCCATATTATACATCATGCGGCGGAGGTGCTCATACACATTCTGCTTATTAGCAGCCATCTACAATTTATACTTGTAAACTATGGATCTGGACCGTAACCTAACACTTCGACCTAATGCGCAATTCAGGTTTGATTTAGAAATGTATCGCAAGATAGGAGTTGGGAGGTAGTCGTATTAAAAAGACGCCCAGTTATTATGCATCTCACGAAGTCTTTTTCATTTCAAAAATGCATTATATCACAAGTTGTATCTACTATTGACGTCAGGGATATGATATAAGGTGACGGTGGCGTTTTAAGTATTTTTTTGAATAATAGTTTAATATTTCTTGCACATAGGTTCCGCTCGATAACTGGAAAGAAAATTCTCGAGGAGACTTTAAAAGCGAATCTCCCGGAAGAACATTTTGAATCAAAGCAAGCCGATATAATCAGTAGTGGTATTGCAGACCTGGTGAGGACAAAATTAAAGTGTGGGTGACTGAATTGGAATAGGCTAACAAATATATACTGTGATGTTTTTTTTAGTTCTCAATCTAGCAAGTAAGGACGTTTCACTTGAATGTATTAAGTAAGGTCTATTAGGTACGCTGCACTATGATATACATGAGCCTTCTTGATTCTGATACCTGAACCTAGTCTAGATGACGGTATTTTTGCTCCCTCCAAAGTTATATTTCAAGTAAATGGGTCTCATTTCAGCCCTCGAGTTGCCCAAGTACAAATACGTCGTACAAGTGCTTGTTGGAGAGAACCGAGGCCAAGGCACTCAGTGGGTTGAACTCAACAATATTGATTTATTTATTTTGATCAGCATAGAAATATTATCAAAAAATCCATGATTGCAATTTTGAAAAATGGGGCATTTTTATCGCTAATAAAATTCTGTCGATTGAGCTCCTTATTGGGTACCCAAGCAAAACAGTAAATCATTTACCAGATCCTTTATTTAGTATCACCGCACAATGCTCCTGGGATTCGGACACCGATGCAGTTTCTACTCATTATTTTGCAAATGTAGGTTTTGATAAATTGCAGGTAAATAGGTCTTTGGAGCAAAGTGAAATTGGGAATGTAGCCAACATTACTTCACTCTGTCAATGTTGAAATTAAGCCAACAAGTTGCAAGAACAAACAGCTATCAGCTTCTTTGTACTTCTTTCACCATTTGTATTTCAGCGTTTGCTGTGGTGCCAAGCGACGATCTTTGCTGTATTCCATTATTAGGAGTTAATAGAATTCGGGAACTTCCGAAGGAAATCCATTTTGACTACAGTCGTTCCGGGAAAAAAGGATTGCGACTGAAATCAGATGTAGCATTTGGCATTATCCTCGTTGCTAGAATTATCAGTTATTTATGTGTGGAATCTAATCTACCTCTTTTGTAAAAAGTTGACCGAGACAGTTTTGCTTGTTTTTTCTTACTGACCGCAGCTGCCATGATTTAAACCGACGTTGTATGTTTTGTTGTTCTGTTTATACCCACCTTTCTGCGTTTTTATTATTAATCGTTTTTTTTTTTTCAGAAAAAAAAGAGCAGATTTGCTGTTGAGCTCGCTTAGTGGAACATGTTTGACACATTTTTTTGATTTATGTAATCATATTGTTGAAGCTCAGTCGAGCAATTCAAATCTGTATTGATTATTTGCAAAATGGCATTGTTCTTTTATGCAGCATCGTATTCACAAAGCAGCATATCAACATCTGTTTTCACAGTCCTCAATGGGGCTTTCAAACATAGTAAATGAATTCTCATATGAATTCACACGACACGTATAAACATAAATCAAAGATAGAACCATGTTAACGATTTTAAATAATCCTTACACAAATTTTTATGAGAAAGGACACAAGGAAGCGGTCAAGCCATATATAAATCAGCTGTGGAAAAGAACTGCACGCTTCGAATGACAAGATGTTATTGATCACTGTGTGTGCTGTTCTATGTGCTGTGGTAGGGCTTGACCTTTTTTTTTTGTTGATAAAGTCTGTCTACATATGAACAAAAATGTCTTTATTATCTTTATTCTACACTGACTAGGTATCTGAGGTAACCGTTTTCCCACGTACACGAAACTTCGATCGAAAATTGCGATCGCTGTTTTAATTTTTCGGGTTAGGTAGATTAGGTAGACGTTGATATCTTCTCCGAAACGTTTTGTTCAGGCGCATTCATCAACATACTATGAGAAGCCTGATTCACTGAACATCATGGTTTACAAGAAGTCTGATTTTGACTTTCGCTCTTTCATTGATTATGGCAAGATGCTCGAGGGAAGTTATCCGGCAGCCATTTTGTTCAGTAATGAGATGAACAAGGGGACACTCGATCCTCCAAGGACCACAGCATTGTGCCACCAAAATGAAGACCAGTACTTGAATCTGCACGTCATACAGTTAGTTTATTTTGTCACGTTCGCGTAGCATTTTCTTGCAGGGCATTGGAAAAAAATCTTCTTTCTTACAGTTGTGGAGCCTACCAAGTCGAGATTTGTCCCGCGATGGAAGAACTCACATTCGACGAGATAATGGACTATTTCGACTATAGAAATGAGGCAATGACCTTTGCAAAGAGTCTGCTTCCGAATGTTCACGAGGTATGATGTTTGTGGTATGACTAAGAATAAGTATTACCTATCGAAGCCTTGATTTGGATAATATTCGAATGATAGGCTTTTCACGTGGGTTAATTCGTCGCAGGTAAGGAAATTATTTTTCATTGTGTTTGGGATTATGATTGGTGTCTTTATGGATTGTAAATTAGCTGCTGTATCGGGAGGTGTGCGTCCCAAACGTCAACGAACAAGTCATATAAATGGTTTTTAAGATGTCTTTGTCTCAATATATGTGTAAGATGTCCCTGTCTGAATTCCTCATTCAGATTGATCGGGTGGAGATCAAATGTGGTGAAGGGCCAACATACACTTACTCGCAAGAGCAAGTCAAAGAAATCGCGGAGAGACAAACACACCAAGGATAGAGGAAATAAATATGCTTGTGTTATAGAAGCGCTTTGTTGTATTATCGTGATAAACAGAAATGCAAACAACCGAGGATTTTGTATATTTATGGATGTCTGAGGCCACAAAGGCTTGTTATCGATGAGTTATCCAGAAGTGCAACGACCGCATGTTCTTGGGCATTGTTGAGTCATGAGAGTGTAGTAGATCGAGTTGTTGCACAAGTAGGCGTTGACAGCACAGTTGGAAACTCCAGCCGAGTTGGTCAGGTCGACACAGCCTGAACAATGCGAAACCAGTCAAAGTGAACATTGTGTTGCGCTAGATATTATTATTAAGTTTCGCCCTTTATGTACAGATTTGCAAGGCTCACTTGTTGAAGTTGAGACGTATGTTGTTGAGCATCGGCCACAAGTTCTTGGGCATTGCTGGGTCATCAATGTATAGTAGATCGAGTTGTTGCACAAATAGGCTGTGCGCGCGCAGTCCGATACACCAGTGCTTGGGTTGGTCAAGTCCACGCAAGTTGCTGAATTGTGAGTATTATTCACTCACTAGCTTATCATAATACATGTATAACTTCTGTTATTCTGCTCTACTTTCAACTACAGCCAACTTATAATCGTGTACAACTCACTCGATGAAGTTGTTGTTGTAGCCGTGCATCTTCCACAAGTATAAGGGCACTGCTGGGTCATCAGTGTGTAATAGACTGAGTTGTTGCACAGATAGGCCCTGCTGGGGCAGTCAGATACTCCCGTTGAAGGGTTAAGCAGATCAACGCATGCTGCAATTATAGGCAATTACTAAGATGGCAGACTATAAATAAGTTCAAAGTTATGCAATGCCTTTAGAAACCAAACTTATGGGTAGTGATATGGACTGCATCCTAAGCATTGTTTGATAATTCAGGCGCAGATTTAGGATTCTTAGTCAGTGAAGCTCGTTTTTTTTTGTTGTGAACCTACCAGTAGCAGAGACAACGAGGAGAGCGAATACAACTGCGGTATGCATGTTGAGCTGAGCTGTGCTTAGAATGTTTTGCTTGGGACCAAAGCACGCTTATATAGTGTGGATAAGAGGAGGAACGAAATCCACTCCTTTAGTTTTTGGTACAACATATTACATGGCAGCTGTGCCAACGAACGAACATGAAACTTCCACCACCGGCCTTTTTTTTTATTAATATTCCCATGCATCACAATGTTTGCATTGTCTTTGATTTGTTTGTCGATTGGTGTTTCTGGGAGTTAAAAACTATAGTGCGTGCGCGCACGAACTGAATTCTTGTGTCCCGCATGAAGCGGCTGTGACAATAGTTACAAGCACGAGAAACACAAAATGGACTCAAAATCTGTGCCGGTGTCCTAGAGCTTTGACAAATATGGAATGTATTGTAGGGAACATCAGCAACATTCTCTGATATTCTACGCGGCACTCCTGGCATCACCAATAAATACTGAACCCATAGCACCATGTTCAATGAAAGGCTTTTCGCAATTCTATCTACATGAACGATGTAAGTATGAGATGCTCTATGTATATAAATCTTCCCATACTGCTCGAGAGGCGAACAATCAAAATGTTTATAAAATTAATAAACTTGGTGTGTAGATAATATTTTTGTTCAATTAATATATCAAGCTCACAGTGAACGGTCAGCCAGTCATCCAAATTCTCTATCGCACGCGTCCCTCAACGTGTCTTAAAGGGATAGGTTCATCTCAAATCACCCCTCTTTTTATATTTTTTATTAATAATAATAGATATCATTCACAAATCAATCACAGAACTAAACGCCTCACAGGAGACGCTTCCTTTATTGGAAACAAGGTGATAGGAAGCCAAAATCTAAACGCAAAAACTTATACCGTACACAGAGCTTCCAATAAAGGAAGCTTCTTCTGCGAGGCGTATAGTTCTGTGATTGATTTCACTCTCATTGTGAATGAACTTTGTGCTATTATTAAAAAAAAAGAAGGGTGATTTGAGGTGATCCCTTTAACGGCTTCTCTTAGACCTATTCCAGACTGAAGAGTGGTTATGGCTTGCTGATGCAGGTTGTACGGAAGAGTACCGGCTGGGAACCCTTAGGTCGAGAGGTCTGAAATAATAAGGCATAGCCAATACCACATCGCATCTAACGAAATCACATAAACTAATACACCATAAAGATTCAGTTATTTAATTGTGCCAAATTTCCGGTAATGTGTAAACGGTTGCAGAACCGTGTTGTGAGGCCTCCAATAGAAAAGAAAGCGCTAAACATCTGCTGCAGTGGTTCGGACACTGTGTTTACCTTCTAAGCACAGTTTTTTTAACGACTAAGTGCATTTGCAAAGAATTACACCACACACGCAAAATGTGTAGGCCGAAAACGTCGAACTAATGGTAAGTGGTGATCAAGCCGGTGATGGTAGGAGGAGAATGAAAAAAAAAATTATTGAATCCTCAAGATTGTGGAGAAACTCTTAGATGCCAATCCGTTCAAAAATCGAAGCCAAAGAAAACAGCAGCAACACAAAATATACATTCAAACATTTTCTTCACAACCTTTGTTGTAAAAAGAAAATGTTGTAAAAAAAAATTATAAAAAATGACCATACTACTCCAATTGGGTTTCTAGTCCCTTATGAAAAGGAACAGTCACCTTAAACTCGTGACCTTTCTAAAATTTGAACTTACGCTACTGAATTTTGTTATGATGTTCATTCGTGCTCTCGTACTGTTCGATGCTCTTGTTGGAAGGTTTAGTAGTTCCTTCAAGAGACAAAACCTGAGAAAGAGAGAAACTTGGGAGAGTAAAGGCGAATAAACATAGAAATAAAATTAACGCACAGGAAACTTTGTATGTGGGGTTCCTCACTATGCGGCTGGCCGAGTAAAAGCTCCAGTTTCCAGTTCGCACCTATGGAATTCCAACGAGAAGGTGCAAATGTACTAAACGAAATTAGCAATGCATGCTAATATATTAAATCTTTATTCCATAAAATGTACATAAACAGGAACGTAGAAACAGAACAATATGGAGCAACTCGTGGCAAGGTTATACAGAGAAGGTCTTGAAAAAACTGTAAGAGAAAAAAATAGAATATTTTTTCGGCAAGTTTCTGCGATGCACCTATTTTGAAGAAAGGAATGCGAGTGGTGCAATATGCAGGATCTGGGCAGCCCTCATAACACTGGTATCCCCCCTTTATTGGGGGATAAAAATGTTTTTCCAAAGCTAAAAAAATGTTTTCGGGTCTTGGTTTCTTAGTGGGCCAGCACAATTTCAATTAAGTCGTCTTATCACATTCAGTATCTTATTAGTTTGAAAGCTGCCTCTTCCCTAGTTTAGATTCATGATGGCATTTGGATCTTTTGCTTTCTAAGCAAGCATTATTTTGGTTGTCAGTCGATTGGACGTGTTCACTCTCATTCAAAATAAATTGAATTCTTCCTTGCCACATTCACCTACTATGCGCATACGAAGAAATTGGATAAAACAAAAACAATTCCGACGAGGTCATTCCAGGTTATCCCATATCACAGCTGAGACTGTCTGTATCTCCTTATGAAAAGCACCGTTTTTAGTTTTTTTTTAACGAGAACTGCTCCATTTCTTGACCTATAATAAAGAGAAAACGCGCGATCAACTGCCGCTATTTTGACTGATTTCTGATTTCACTTTCATTGGTGTTGGTTTTCCCCTTAAAGAACTCCACTAAAGTTTTCGACCATTCTCCTTTCGACAGACGAATAGAAAAAACACAAGTAGGTAATGAATTTGATCGTGTTATTATTAGTTGAATTTTGAGCACATCTAGTTGCTTTGTGTGAATTGTTAAATTCAGCAAACTCATTTCAGTTCCTTTTTTAAATACAAAAGTATATGGCCGTACACGAGTTTTGAGAGCTGAACTTTTTCATTGGTAGATTTGTCATTTTCAAAACAGTGAGGGGCTAAATTGTAAGCTTATTTACTTAATATTAAGAAGAACTATTATCTCTGTTCATCAACACCCCCACTGTAATCATATGATCTACTAGACAAGGCAATATATAAATAGATAAAATCACAGTTTTCGGAGAAAGCGCGATAGATCAGCTGTTGAAGCAGACTTTTTGTCACTTAGAGTTACATGACTTGTTCCGAGAGTCAGGCATTGTGTTTCCTCAACATTGGCCTTCCTTTTCCAGTCTTCTTTCCCGTAATGAAAACATGTTCCGGTTGAACGAACACACTCGAAATTTGATGTTTCTCTATTTCTCGTGATTTAAGTTTAGCGACTACGTGACTACATCCTTCAAAGTATGTAGCGAGCTGATGATAGTAAGGAAGAACTTTATAATTTAACCAGTAACTTTCGTACCAGCCGTTAACGTTTGCCAACAGTAGTGGTTCTATATGGCAACATGCGAAGTCATTGCACCGAGTGTGCCTGCAATTTTGATTTGATTATGTAATCAACTGATGTTGTTGTCGCTGACTGTCAGCAGCGAATTAACTCAGAAAACTCGACTGTACCGAAATTGCTTGCGTTTTTCACAAAGTAACCTACTGCTCAACGTATTCTTACTTTATATTTCCTTAACAGTTGGATCTTTGTTCATGAATGTTAGTTCCCCGCTCTTATGTTACCATAGTCACACCAACAGTGAAAAGGATAATGGAAAACTACACTTTGTCGCAGCACATGGCTAGCACATGGCTGCAGCACTTCTTATTGCAAAAATAAATCTTCTGCCATATGACTTTTACTTAGGTGGCACAACGTTGCTGTAAAATAAAATAAACACTAGCTCCTTTTTCCAATTTCCAGTGAGGACACTTGAGTTGACGGACGTTAAAGGGACTGAAGTATTACTGGTGCTCAAGTCAAGGTTACTCTCGCCATTCCAACCTTAAATTTGGCGTGAACCTACAATAAAGAGATCCCTGGCGTTCCATTTTCCGAAAACATTTTCTTTCGCTCATCTTTCAAAAACATCTCTCATCATTAGTCTTAAGTTGTTCCAATACATTCACAGCATCATGTGATGTTTGATGTGAACAATAAAATAACTATTCTCGTGGAGTCAAGTTTTATTGTTATGTTCTGTGTTACCGTCTTTGGTCACACGTATATGCTTCACTCCTTGCTTTACTATGCATAATCTCTACCGAGTGCTGCAGCAATCTGTGCGGCCTAATCTGCATACCTACCAAAAGTACGAAAACTGCCGGAAATTAGCTATATTACGGTTAGGTCATTGGAAAACCACAGATACTAATGCGTAAAAACTCTCGCAGCTTGAGTAATTACATTCCTAAGGTGAATGTTTTTTGCAACAGTTTACTGATTCAGTGGCTTCATCCTCTCACATTGTCTTTTGGTGTTCTGCGTTTCCTCGACAAACAATCGTCTCCTTTTGTTTGGGATTTTTTCGCGGTAGTGGAAGTTAGTGTTCAGTCGGTTCTTGAATGTTTTTTCCGTTCATGGCTGCTCCGTTTATTGTGAAGCGTCATGAGCAAAATAAAACATTGGACAGTACTCTTGAGTGTTCGTTTCAGTTAATAAGTCAAGTCATTCGGTACAATTAATTCTCGTTCCTTTAGCCTCTAACTTAACTTGTGTCGTACTGAAAGCTTCTTAAGTTTGGTCTTGAAAAGCGCTCCTTGTTTTCTTGGATTCCAACTCGGTGAATCAAAATGTTAATTAAAAATGCAATTCCTCCCACAACCTCATTCTTCTCTGTTTACTACTTGGGCCCGCTTCTTATTGTTACTTTTTGTTTTTCACTTCTTTCACTCAAACACAAGTGTGGGTAGACCACTGAGTAAATATGCACATAACGTTCGGCGCCAAGAAATGGTCCTTCAACGAACTCTAGAATGTTTATGAAGGCATTTGCAACATAACTGAGACATTGCTCCAATTTCCGCGGCTGCTTTATTTATTCGTGATAAGAGTTTAACATTTTAACTGATCGCAATAAGTTACAGATGCGTGCATCACAAGTATTTCTGTTGGCAGCCTTCGTCACCGCTTCCCAGGCCGCCGTAGCCATCATGAAAGCAGAGGTACCTTCTTAAAATTATATATGGCCTTCAAAAGGACCCCATTAGTCCTCGTTACCTATTTTACTGAAAAGCCCTGTAGAGCATTGCTCAATGTTACACACAGTTACATATATTTGTATAACGTGGCACATGGCGGTTTCTTGATTTATGTGAACAAGTTAATCTGTTAGTTAAAAAAGACAGTTAACTAGTTAACAAACAGGTTAGTTAACTATTCAAACTAGTTATTTAGTTCTTTATCCAAGTTAATTAGAATGATTTAGCCGGGAGAATTCGTTCAACTGGATTTGGGCCCGAACATTGCTAAGTGGTCCCGAACTTTGGATGGAGGACACAAACAACACCTGAAGGCATGCGATGATGAAAACACTGACAATAAATGTATCCACTGGACCGATGTGAGTTATTGACTTCTGTAGCAACAGAACACATGTATCTATGCATAACATAAAACATTGTGACAAACATATTTAAGTGAACTTTGTACTTTGTTGCAATTTACGTCATATTGGATATTCTTAAATAAAAAGACCAACAAATTGATGTTGTGAAAAATTTCCAATTGGTAATTCAAAAACAATTTAGGAAGAAGGCAAGATCGTGAGTGAAGGCAGTGTTGCACGCGTGCACAGAAATGGAACCCTGACTATCAATGCATTCACTCAAAAAGACGTCGGAGCCTACTACTCCAACGATGAGATGGAGAGAGTGACTGAGGTGTGAATTGATAAACAATCAGTTAGTGTTTCTGTCAAACATCCATAATTAAAGCGGAATTCGAAATCATCCTGGGAACTCTCATTACCTTTATCTAGTTAATTCGACTGTATGTTGTACATTTTACCTCATCAATTGTTTATCAATCAGAAAAGCAATAATTGCGGGATCAACTTATTGTTTGCACGGTCATTCAACTATCAACTCAAAAGAAATGAATGGATGAAATAAAAATGAACTGTTCATGATAGTGAATTTATTTCAGAACGACGATGGTACTTTCTTCGCCCTTCCTAGAACACTCATCAACGTCGTCTTGTAAATATGTATAAACGCTAATAAAGTCTATGATCTTACTATTACAAACGATGTTTTTTCCGCGGAATACTTACATGAAGTCTTTAAAGGGTTCTATTCAATTTTTACAAGCAAACAACATCTCGTTCCAAGTTTTTCATTTTCAAAGCAACCAAGATCAAATTTTGGCTGATTTCCTTCAAGAATTAACAATGCGACAGATGTTTCAATGGCGAACTGCGCAATAGTTATAATTGTATTTGTATATATATACAGTTTATTAAGCAATGTAACTGGGGAACAGAAACAATTGGAAAGACATTTCACTAATTGTAAGAAAAATCTACGAAATAAATTCCCGTTTGTGGAAAAGAATGATTGTTGAGATGGAAATATTTCAACAAATGGAAAGCGAGATCTGAAATTACAAAAAAAACGTTAGTAGTCTTTGTGAGATGCTGTGATCGTGGAAAATGAATAAATAATTATAAATAAAGATCAATAATAGATCTATGGCAAGCACAGTCATGGTCAATAGATGGAATAAAAACTCTAATAAACAAATGACACAAAAATATTACGTAAATGCAAAAAGCAATCAGTGAACAAATTAGAAACAGTACCGTAGAAAAAAAGAGTAATTCGTGCATAAGGATAATTTCCTGAATATTTGCTGTCAACATAATGTATAATCACTTAGATTACCATATTGGTAGCACATTCAATAAGAACTCTCTAACTCAAACAAATCTCCATGCTGTAGCGCGCGATTCCATGTCAGAAATGGCATAGATTGTCTCAGAACCAGAAGCATGAGTGATTGATATGTGAGAGCAGTTCTAGTTACCAAGAAGCCGTGTCAAACTCAGTAATTTGTGTAGAGTTCATCGCTGGCTACCATAATTCTCCTTCTTTCGAGATCGGATGACCTGCACTTGAGTTTGCTTTCGTCGGTCACTCTGATCACTGTGACCCAGGCATGACGGGTTGACTCGGTAGTCACAGCCAGAGCCATGGCTGCAAAGAAGATACCGGCAGCACACACTTGATAAGTCACTGAAATGAAGGACAATCATGTTTCACTAGAATGCATCTATGTTTCCAGTAGGGCTTTTCATTCCCGTATATCGCAAAGTATTAATTATGCGCCTGTAAATAATGAAGGTGATAAAGAATCAAATAACCCACAATCCATTAATTCCACATTATGAATAGGTAGCTTCTGTGCGGCGATCTTTACTAACTGATAGACCGTTATAAAGTACTCCGATCTCGTGTCGAATAGAGCGAAGCCGAATCCAATCACCACACACAACCAGACGAACAATTCCATCGTCTGAAAAAGATTCATTACATTTCATTTCCATTACTTAATAAGGGAGTGGATTTGGATTCCACTTGCGTGTCTGCTATGATAACTGCTAGACACCATATGCTTGATAAGTGTGCTATTTAAGTTAGGAACAGCTAGTATGCAACTAAGATGATGCAAACAATGCTGTCGAAAAATCTCTACACATCTAACAGCTGTGTTTACCGACAGCAGTTGATTGCGCTTCTAGCTATAAGTGGTACCTCGATATGAGTAAAATATCTCAGGTTACATTAGTATCCACCGCGCTGTTACCTTAACGGAGATCATTCGAAACTGGTTCAAAAAACACCGTATCTCTCTGTATGAACGGAATGCTCACCCTTAACACCACAAACGGAATCAGCAAGTATGGCTGGGTCATCTTCACAGCGCAACACATCAAAAGAATAGAGGCCGCAGTGCACACATCGAAGAACGCAATTGCGGTCAAAACCTTGTTCTGTATGTCTAAAGTAGTTATTCAATAATAAACTTGTCATTCGGCATATCCTTCAAGGAAATTATTCTTTATTAGCTACTCTTGGCTTGACTGCGATTTCGAAGAAGTCTATACTCTTCTTTTATTTCGATCAGCAATTATTTAATTCTACTTCTCAATGATAATGCAGCTGGGCAAAATTCTCAGATATTCATTTGGCCTTTGGCCGGGGGTTGATTGAATCGAGAGTGGAGACTCTCATTAGCCTGTTGCATTGTGTATTCATAGCCGTGGGATTAAGACAGATGGCCGGTCACGGCCAGTTTAGGGCCTCAGTTATCTAATGATATCTGTATGTTGGGCGAACAAAGTGAATACAGAAGACGCATTGGATAGTTCGAACCCCGCAATTAATAAATTCCACTCAAATTTCCACCTTATAAGGGGAAAACATATATGAACGTTCCAGACAACATGACAAACTCTGTGCTCAACACTTACCGACTGAGTAAAGCATGGAAACCAGACCGCATGTGAGGATCGCACGCAGAAGTAAACAAAGTGACATCAAGTAGAGGTATCTCTGTAGGAAACATACAATTACATTGTGAATTTGCGGACACAAATTGTTATCTTTTCTCCCTGTGGCTAACAATAAGTAAAGTTGGACGAAAGCACATTTGCTGAAGAAAAATGATGGCATTCAAATCATTTGTTTGTGAATTAAGTAGAAAACTCTCACATTGCAGATGGACGGTTGTCGTTCAGCATTTTGGTTTCTCATTGGTGGTGCGGAGGCCATCATTGGTTTGTGTGGCACGCCAACGTATTCAGCGTACTGAAGATTGTAAATACTGCGGCAGAGCACTTGGTAGAAACGCATCACCATGCTTATGGTTAGGGGGGCGCTTTGTAGTTCACACTATTTGTCACTAATTCTGAGCGAAGCGAGCTAGCTCTTTTTGGTTTCTACATCTAGGTTTCCCCTTTCGGTGCTGGTTGAGTTGTTGGTACTAACTATGTCATTGTTACGTGTAAACGTATCCGAGCACAAAAAAGTACAAATATTGCAGTGAATTCAGTACGTTTGAAACTGAAAACATGCAAATACTAGGAAAGTAGGTAGTGAGTGGAGTGTTTGAAAATAGTAGTTACTACCCTTTTCCCGCCCAAAAAATTTACGAAGAGGCTGGGATTCGCCACAAGGACCGCCTTTTCCATGAATTCATAAGAACTTTCGTCAAGCATAATCCTTTCTTCCTCTTTTTTTTTTAAATAAAAACAGACAACTATAAAGCATGCTAGGGTTTTTGCATAGTTTTCATAGTATACAAATGCATACAGAAAGTAAGAGAGTCTCAAAAAGTTTCAAAACTCACGTAGTCCATAGCGCCGTATATTAAAGCAGGATGGTTAGTACCTCGAGCGCAACTTGAAGCTAGCTTCTTTTATATCTGAAATCATTGAGCAATGTATTTAAAAAAGCTGTTGTTAATGAGTTAAGGTAACATTCGAACGGTAGAACACTAACATGCGAAAGAAAAGATATTCATCGATAAACCAACGTGGTTCAATTGGGTGACTGTTTGTTGGTGTGTCCATTGTTATGCAATAACCTCTCGGTCAACGGTACATAATTCAGGAGCACTGAAAATTATGACATCCACATCAACATAAATCATATAGAAGGTGTAATGAGAACAACTGTTTATATGGATTCCATATATTTTAGATGCCAACCATACTACTTGAGATACAATGTGGAGGATGCCATGAAAGGTGCAAAGTATAGTCTAATTAACCTAACCCTATAGTCTAATTAACCTGCCATAAAATCCCGTCTGTGACTTTGGGGTCGAAACGGGTTACCTGGGTATTACCGGGTACTTTCGTTTAATTTTCTTTTTTCACACTTTCTTTTAGTTGTTTCTCATAGTTTAATTTTAATTCTTTACCAGTTATACGTTTGGTTTAATATAACAATAAGGCACATTTACGAAGTGAATATTGGCACCTTATGTTTTTTTTAGAAAGGATAGAGAGGGTGATTAAAAGAGTATTAATCGTCAATGCCGATGGCTAAATGACACATTCGGGACGAGAATGAATAATAGATGTGGCGTGAAGAGCAATTTGCGCTATTGATTCAACTACGTATGTGTATATATATGTATACGTATTTACTTCTCGTAGAACTTTGCCAAATGTCAAGAATGCGGGGAAGCCATATAGAACCATTTACGAAAATTATGGTAATTTCGTGGTGATTTTTATCCTATGTCAAGGAAACCCCTGAAAGAAAACCCTCCAAGAAAAAAACAATAAAAAGAAAATGTTTTAAAAGAAAAAATAAATATACCGCCTTTCATAGGATTTCGAGGTTTCAAAAATAAGTATAGTTCTCAGTAGAACCTATTATTGATATGTGAAGGTTTTCCTAACCATAAGTCGCATAGCGGTATGAAGTAAAAATGTTACCAAAAAGATGCAGAAGAAAGTACTATGCATATTAGTTTAGGAAAACGTCTGCAAAGTTCAGCCTTACGAACGCTAAGAGAGGATTGAAGGGGCAGCTGGGGGATATTCAAAGGTGATCCGTCTTGTTGTGACTCAGTCGTTTCTGCTCTTTTGAGTCTTTCCTCCTTAGCTGTCATTATCTCTTGCACTCTCGCTGGATCATTCTCTCTCACCACTATCCATTTTTTTCGTTGTCTTGACATTCTACGTGCTAATTCTCACGGATTTACATAACAACCTGATACGGTAATTCCTTTTTTTTCTACTCTACTTATCGCTTCTTGTTTGGCACAAAATTAAAGGATTTTTGTCTTGCACTTAAGTCGGTGACGAAGGTACCCTTTGGAAATGCCTTTAGAAGTACGAAAACAACCGAATATTTCAAAGCAAATCTCTGTGCTCAGCGCATAATAGTTAGAAAAAGACGCTCAACGGCAAAGCACAATCCAAAAAAAGATGAAATGTCGTTGATGATATAACACGTCGACATCGCGCAAAATGCTGTTTTTAAGCACGAAATCGTGGGATTGCGCAAGGCTGAACATGCCCACCTTACAAAAATTGAACAATGTCTGTCATTGGCAAAATTCTGAGTGTGATACAAAAATGAATCAAGTTAATGGGATTAATAAACGATCAAAGTGATTTCCCTTTTTATTGAATAGGACTTGATTTCCTAATGTGCACTTACAAATCATCGCCATTATCAAATAGCAAAAACATATATTTCTTGCTAGACGTAGCATGGTATATGAAAAGAAATGGAAGAAAACAATAAAAACGAGAACACTCAATATCGTACTAGAAAGATTGGCTATTTTTGTCCGTAGTGAATAAATGGGTCATTGATCTGTTCAGACGATGCATTAGATTTATGACATAATCCAGGGAACCAACCACCCTAACTATATGGATGCGCTCTGCTATTTTACCTTGAATTTTAAATATGCACAGGCTCAAACATCTAAATATTTTCGGTGGCCCATTATGCGTACTTGTTATTGGTGCCCACAAATTAGCATATATGTGAGCTGTGAGACCGCTAGGATACCTGACACCTGTAACGAGGATTACTCGAGCGCCTGGGAAACTCCGCTAAAAATGCATAAGTAATGGAGAAGGTACTTCGGCACATTCGGTAGATCTCGGATGGAATCTACAGCTGGCGCGCCATTCGATTTACGATTGACCTTTTTATATATCTGCAAGCCACCACCAGGGACAATGTGTGCACAAAAAGACAACGAAATGTTTGCAGTATACTATTAAGGCTCATGTATGGTCTTTTTTAAAGTGCAGCACTTTTTCGCAAGAACAAATACACTCAAGAAATTAAATTCAGTAAGAATAGAGAACATCATATTGGATAACAATTTGTGTCTCTATTGTGTCATAAATTTTGGATATTTGTGAAGCTCAGTAATAAAAAGGTATGAGAATAAACTGTGATTGCAAAACATTGGTGATTTTCGTAGGAAATGTAAGTTTGACCAGATTTTCGTAGGAAATGTAAGTTTGACCTGGCTTTGATCGGTTTGTGGTTAGACAAATTTGCAAGAAAGTTACGATGAGTGGAAGCGGTTAATTACCTTTCTACATGAAAGAAACTCGCCTTGCGATGTTTCGTAATATCTTCGCCACAAAAGGATGAGTAAGCGAAATAGGTGCATGCCTTTTGATTTTCGAGGTTTTTCATACGCGTAATGGAAGGTCCGGCAATAAGAGACATTTTCAAGTTCGTATTATTTGCCTACAACGTATATAGTTGGCTAGTGCTCTCTAAAGCCTCCAGAATCACAGAATTGTCCACGAACATTGACTTGGTGAGGCGAAAGCCAAAAAAGCGAAGTAAGCAACATAGACGGCCACTGAACGGCAGAGTAACGTGGACTTCAAATAAAATGATGGCTTTTTAGTATGCATATATCGTCGATGGAGTAGATTGGTTGGTTTGCGCGTGTGACGTAACTGGGCAAATTGGTCTCAAATTGGTAGGCGGAGGGGTGGTGTATGGGGTACGTCCGGAGGGGGAAATAGTACTCGGGGAGAAGGGAGAACGTTTATGAGAGACAAAGGCCGCACACACGGGGAGAACCAAACCACGGCTCAGCCAGGGGAGGTTATAATGGGTCAGTCAAAGCAGAGGCGCCGATCGATGGCAGTGACCGAGTACAGGCGAGGAATCCCACGGTAAGCACACAGCAGATTGTTCAGAGCTGTTCTATTTAGAATTTATTCCCCAAGGTAATCTTATTTTGGCGCGTGGTCTTCCGTTAAGCAACGTTTGTGAATGTTGGGTAGAGCAGTGAATTTTGTATGCTGTATTTTAGTTAATTATATTTTTTCAATAACGTCTAAGGTCAAACCGTTTAATCTACTAGAGGAAGACCACGTGGGCGGCTTGACAATGTCCGAGGTTATACTCATTCGCTTTCATTACGTCTACTTAGTATAATAATGGTTTACTGGTTAGCAGGTTAGCATCAATTAAATGAAAGATACTCATGAGAAATAGATTTCTCGTTCGATTATATCTACATTGATCAGGTTGTGGTGAGCCTCAAAATCGTGTACCTTGAACCCTCTAAAAGCTCGAATGGCTTTATTGGAATGAACTTCGGTTGAATCTTGCTCTGTGTCTAATGGAAATTACGATGGCGTTTAAACGGGACGGAGGGGCAGAACTCATTGAATGCACGGAAGCGATCCTATCTATTCCAATACTCCAATGCAGTGAGAAATTGCAGATTTCATGCCACAATGCTCCACACAAAGTAAGGCTGGAGTTCAGCTCTCAAGAAATTATCCGAAATTATCCGACTCCAATAGCTGGCATCAAAGTACATATGGGGCACACCTACTCGATATTCCACATGAAGTTGACTTATGCGCTATAATTGTGTCACTTTTGACCAAACTGATGGTCCGCGGCGTGGTGGTTAACAAAACAATGGTGACCTAGGACTTCGGAAAGTTTTGAAGCTTTAGGCACATTCGGGTAATTTGAACATTCATTATTTATTCTAGGTTGTATCGCTTTATTCGGCAACGAAGACCTCCCCAATCTGCCACATTTCATTCAAAATAACCAACCAGATGGAAAATTGGGTATCATTGCAAATACCAGTAATGAACGATTTGAAAGTAACGAAGTTTGCATATAATAATAAAGATGTGTACTGTACAAGGATACTGATGTGTTTTAAGAGAATGGTGAGAACAGAGAATCCTCTAGGTTATCGTGTAAATGATGACCTACCAGATCTTATCAACCACAATCTTCAACTGACAAGGTCAACTGCCGATGACGCAGCACTCTGCAGCAAACAAGCTCTCTTAGGCATGTATTAGGTTAACAAGCAAATAAATTCAGTAGTACTTAAGCTCTAAACACAGCTCAACAACAAATAAAACAACAAGTTGCAGACATTTTACTGGTGATGGAGAATAGTTTTGTTACTTGGTTTCCTGTGCTTCAATAAAACAGCATGCAGATACACTAGACCATTGGCACTTTTGGGTTGGAGTCGCACTTGTATTTCATTGTTTTGTATAAAGAACGGAATAAAACTGGGGATTTACACTAAAGATTGCTAAAACCCATGTGAAAAAGTTCAACCTCAATTCTATAATGACAGTGTGTACTTTTTTTATTCAAAAAGCGAGGCTGTAGTTATGCAGACATGGTCATCTTCATTCGGTGGTCATTGTTAGTGGGTTGGCAAATATGAACTGTTAAGTAAATACTCATGCGGGTCGCTTCCAACACTATCGGGCAAATTGCATATCGGCACACTTGTGTATTATTCGATTACGAACAGTAGTCTCCGCCTGTCCCTCATGTGATTCAGTAGCGCTTGCCACCGTTGAGCTGCTAGGGCATTTTTCCTTTACTTGTAGCATACTAAGTGATCCACGCGTTATTGTTCCATCCACTAGGTCCCAGGTGGTCAGAAACAAACCACATTCTCGCTGTCTTAATTCTTTCAATGCGAAGATATCTTTATATTTTGTGCAAACAATTTGGAAAATTCTCTTTATTTCTCACTCAAATGAGTACATAAATACAAAATATTGAACATAACAGACATATAAAATGAGACCCACCAGTTTGGGCGGTGTTTTTTATATGGGTAGATAGCCAAGAAAAACTTACTGGAAAGATTTTTAAGAATTCAAATAGTTCCAAAGAAGAAAAATCTGTTCACAATGACAACCAGCAAGTGCCTCAAATCAAGCACACAATTGAATAGGTTTAAAGAAATCGATAGCAGTAAAAGACAAGAAAGAAAATACAGATAGTTTTGCATCACAACACAATCTGGTGAGCACACGAGTACTGGATATAATAGTTAAATTTCAATCTATATGGGCATTTATGTGGTAAAGCATTGCTGAATTTCTTAGCACTACATGTGTATATGCAACGAATCATGGGGAAGCGTAGAGTTGATGTACCTTAATCAAAAAGAAAGAAAATAAATGATAAAAAATATACAACTGACGAAATCGTCGACGATGGAATTTGTTATGCACAATAAATACAACATGAATACAATAACTCGGAGCAAATAAAAAGTGTCTGGTTGGTGCGAATCATTCTTTTCTTACATGTGATATGATCTAGGTAGAGAATTAACGGAAATATGAAAACGGAAGCTTAAAAGGGAAATACAACGGCATTCCATACAATTGCAGCGTGTGTGAATTTTCACATACAAAAGATTGTTGCGAGAGCAACGTTAAAACGAAGCAACAATAGAACAGAAAAACATAAGACTTACGGAATAAGAATCTCAACTTTCTGAATGTGCTCATATTGTTGAAAATGATACAAACATGGCGTGAGCATTCCGGCTCATCAGGATTCGAAATACAAAACGAGACAAACAGTCTCAGTTTAGAGTACCCAACACACACCGATACTGAAAGAATTTTGAAAGAAACAAAAACATCAAGAAGCTGCAAAAACACCGGGAGGATGATTCGTTGTGCAAACGGTAAAGTTACCATATTGTTAGAACAGTTGACATGTCTACAATTCCAGGACTACAGAATACTGCTTTCTATCAAAAATGCAACTGTGTCCCAGGTATTTTCGAAATATGGATATAGTTTCATTCTAAAAAAGAAAAAGAGCCCTTGTTTTTGTTGACTTCTACCGTCCTCCGGAATCCTCTTGTGAATCTCCCCCTTTCAGTCGCAGACGTGCAAAGTCCTCGAAGATCAGGTCGTCATCCTCAGGACCCAGCAGATCAGAACTGAAAGTGCGGAACAATTATAAACGCAGCTGACTGGTCGCATATATAATAAACAAAACATGATAAACTGTTGTTGTACAATGTCTGAATCTTAGGAGCCTTAGGAACATACGAGAGAATGCGGTTCGTCTATTGTTTTTTTTTACAAAAATGATAAACTGTTAGTAAAAATGAACTAACAACCTATCATCCAGTTGGATGAGATCCACCTCCGGGATACTGTTCTCCGAAGTAGAAACCCTCTCCACAATTGGCCGTTCCTGAAACAAGTTCATATGTATGTAAACACAGCAATACAATACTTCACCTCAATATTCCACATGACTCAAATGTTTCCATTAAATTGATTCTTAATTGAGTCAGAGGAGGTTACTTTCAGCTGGTCTGGCGGATGTGAACCACTTATACATCGCATCTAAGCTATTAACGTAGAACCAGGCGGAAAAGGGGAGTTTAAGGGAATTCCGTACCTTAGTTTCCGGCGTTTCTGCCGGTTTCGCGTGAGTGAGTGTGAATGGAAGTTCAGCAACAAGTTCCCCGCCAAGTGCGCCTGGAAATGTTCGGGAACTATAAGAATGACAATGTGGAGTCTACAAGTTCGAACTTACCATTCAGCTTGGATGAGCTCAGCCAGATGCTTCATAGCAAATTCAAATGTTTACCTCCAATGGTTGCACGGATCTTCACTTTATATTGCACAATTATTCCAAGGTTCTCCTTGGCGGCCTTTGACTCACTATCCACACTTGAAAGGCTGAAATCATAGTTGAAAATACTCTTCTGAGCCTGTAGCTTAATGTTATTTTTTTCTGGAAGCAAATAAATTACGCGGTGCCTATTAAAAGGATAAAGAAAACCAGAAGCAAAAAAACTACGAACAATTTGAGAACAATATTTAAATAGATAGTTAAAGACATATAAAATGTCTTACATGGTACTGCTAGCCAGGTTCGTATCCTCGTGTTTCAGTTGGCCATCCAGTGCGAGTCCTCTCTTGTCTTTATTATTACTGAGCAATGGACATAGACTGAGCACTTTGGACAACGTGGCACCAGGACCCACTGGAAATCCCTCGCTGAAAAGAAGACATAGTTGACAGTTAACTCTGTTACAGGATAATTACAAAGTGAAAAGAACCAAACACATAAAAACGAACTGATAATAAAACATAAGACAACAGATAATGCGCACCTGTTTTCTATCTTTGCAACTTCACAGGAGTAAGAAGCTGTGGTAAACAGACAGATGTCCGCAATCTGAACGACGCTAACCTGAAAAATTGATTGAATTAGAATCTAGTAGAAATTCATAGAAATTTAGCAGAAATCCCGAGAAATTATTTTTATTTTGAAAACAATTAATGGGCGTCTCACCTTTAACTTTTTCACAGTCTTGCTGCTATTGTTCTGGATGTGCACGTTAACAGCAATAGATTCTCCATGATAGTACATCTAAAAACGAGTGGCCATGAATCAATAAGTTTTAGCTTTAGAATAAACATTAGCTACCCAAAAACTGTGGGTTCTACTGTGTGTAACAAATCAAACAATTACGAGTTGTTTTGCGTTCACGGACATTTTTCTTATTATACGTTTTTAACACATTTCATGTCTTACATAAGAGAATTATGATACGTCTATGCATTCGCCTATTTTCCATTGTTAGTACACACTTTGCGAAGCACCACGACTTGGTTAAAATAGTTTGTTAGCTAATATCCATTATATGACAGCTCATCTTTGTTTCATGAACAATGGCCCTGCTGACCTCTTTATCCAGACTGGCTTCCATATGTAACATTCCCGGGCTCATAATGAACTCCTTGCTCACATCCACCATCGGTTGGGGTCTCTGTTGCCACGGAGCATAGGTGAGCTTCCGGATCGCAAGACGTACCGAGTTGCTATAATCCCTGTCAAATAACATCACTCATTTTGAGCGATTTGTTAGTAGCGGAGCTCACACAGGAGGTTAAGGAACGCGGTGCAGACCAACAAGCAACCCGTGGTTAAATAAGACTGTTGTTTACATATTTACCTAAGCTGCCCTACTCACATTGCGCTAGCTATTTTGAAAGGTACAATCTCACTATCAGAAAACACGTAATAAGTGCTTCAACATCCCAGTATTCATCACTCAAACAAGATATAAGAACTAAGAAATAAGAACTGACAACGAATAACAAGTCAACCTAATGTAATACAAAGCAATCGCGTGTAAGTGAGCAATGTTGATGCGTTGGGTAACAGACGACCAAGTGCGTGAGCGAGATTAAAAAAGAAAATAAAGCAGTGCACATAAATATTTGGAAACCGTACTGTTTCTTCTGTTTCTCGCCAGACGACTGCTCGGATGACGTAACCACTGTCTTCAGTTCGTAGTCAACACCACAAGGTTTACCCGTGTCACCGGGAGCCGGCTAGAAAAAATCTTATTTATTGAATTCACTGATTACCATACACCGATACAATTATTGTAGCCCGTGTCTATCATATCACACAACCACGTATGTTTTACAAGAGACGTACGAGGCGGACTTTACGTACAGACACAAGAATATGCACGCGCACGATGTATCTTACCAAGAAAGTGTACCACGATGAAAACACACAAAACATCACCATTTGATACGAAAGCTAATGATTTTAGTTCAACAAATTAATAAAGCCGGTAGATTTCAAAACACTTTGTTTTACGACGAAAAGCGACAAATTCACTCATAAATGAGAGGAACGTTATCTGCCTTCATTGGTATCTGCAAACAATTATGCCTCATTTAGTAATTATGTGATATGTAAAGAACATAAAACAAGTTCTACGGAAAAGGGAATTGACCTGCAACGTAACGCTGCTGGCACTTCGTGGAGGTATCTCGAACCAAAAGGGAAACGCATTATCGCCCAATTTCTTTTTCAACCGGCCTTGCAGTCGGGTCAACGGTCGCTTCGGTTGGCTCTCGTCTGGAGGATACACCTGCAAGATGTGAAAGCTATGATCATGTTGAGCAGCACTCCAGAAAGAAATCAAATTCTCATATGACTGCGTCGTCTTATATAAGAGTTCCGATTCCATTCATTTCAACCAGTGTATTTTATTAGTAAAATGCTGGATTTCCGCATATAAGTCGTGCATAATGAGCACAGGCCGAAAACGCTCACAAACAATAAATGCTTACGTGAAAGTGTTGATTAATGAGATCTTTCCTAAAAGTGAGACCGAGTACATCCAGGTCTTCTCGGCCATATCGGAATGCAGCCAGCAGATGAGCGGTCACTTTCTTGCCCTCTTTCAGATACTCATCATCGATCAGCACCATCCCATCTGAAACGATTCGGTTGGAAAGATATCATCCATCAATGCACATAGCATTTTGTTTTATGCAAAAGGTCATCTAGTCGCTGTGAAATTGTATGGTAATTCACAAGAAATGTCTCTCTTAGAATAAACAAGAATCAGGCGTACCTATCAAGTCCACATAATCTCCCCGATCGATGAAGTCCCTCTTCCCCAGGTAAGTGGTCACTTTCCCATTGGGAGAAGTCTTCTTGAACACGCTAAAAGTATGAAACAATTATTTTCCGATGTGTATGTAATAATAGGTTTTTGTTTTTCCTACATAGTTGGCGCAGGTTTTCACCAAAATTAAGAGCAAACAATCTCTGTGTGGAAAGATGCCAAGTGCCCATTTTTACTATAAATATACGAACTTGGCTATTTGAAAGTGGCAGATGTAATCAAAACAGGTGTAATACCTTGCAAACACCATTGCAACCATGGCGTCCGTTGCATCGACTGGAGACATTTTTTACAATGCTTAGTTTTCTACAGAATTATCTAATGCACAATGATAGATGCCCGTCAACTGCATGTCTTCTTGTAGACAACTCCGCGCATTATTTATGATTGGGAATAAAATAAGTATATAATCAGGTTGGGAGTAGGTCTCAGAATGGGGCACGGCTTATTCTTAAATGATGGTGAATATGCCAATATTGAATAAGATTTGCCTACATACAGCGTGATTTATTGGATGATATTCTGCGTGACACAATAAGACCAGAGGCCAATAATACAAAATCAATAGATGGGTAATTCCTTGGCGCATACGCACAAAATAAATCCAAATCTATATGGGGGCGGGTTTTTCTTCCATAATTCAATACAGGGAATTATCATAGGACCGCTTATCCTTCCTGCGTAAACATTCAAAAATAAAACATAATATAATATTGGTTCTGCTAAAACATCTTGGTTCACTTAGTAGTTTGCTAATCCCTCTCATCACTCCTTCTGAACCTTGTTTGCTAACTAGCAATTAAGAAATGTAGAAGCGTTACACCATGCATAAGTGGTAGTTATGAAACCGTTTAATGTGGAAGCTTATCTACTACGCAGAGTTCGAATTATTTTTTTAACATTTGCTTGAAATCAAATGGGCGATGAAATTGTTTTGTAGTTTGTCACATTTACCCTTCATTTACAGATTTACATACGTAACTCGCATCTGTTAGCTCAATTGCAATTGTTCTAAAAACATGGAGTTCGAATAAAAATGCTGCTAAGCTTCGTGGTCACAACATAAAGCATTGTGTGCAGACTGTCAGCGCCATTTTAGCAAGCACTTAATGTAATAATCATTCAATGCAGAATACGCACCGTGTTCCAGCTTTCTTTTCTTCGTCCGCCATCTTCTATCGCGCTATGTGCCTGATCGGTTGTGGTCCAAAAATCGTGTTCCACAACAGGCAATTTGTATTTGTTCCTTGAGTTTTCACCTTCGCCTAACTAGGGCACTCATACCACCGTCTGCAAAAAAATTCGATGAAACCAAGTGTAGAAGAAAGTGCAAAAAGCAAAGAAATATACACTCGGATTATCTGTCTATGATCAGCAACACTAAAAATAAGCAAAATAAGTCTAAGCGATTTAGGCTGTTGCACATATTAAGAAACAATTTCATAAAACAGTGTTGTTACAACTATGTGTTGAAAACAACCCGACTAATGGTAAGCGTGTAAAAGTAAATTCGCAAAACCGACTCATTTTTTGTTACAAGTTCGTGTATTTTGAATGGCTCAACTATCTTTCGATCTCGTCAATACAAAGTTGACAATCTTTTTCTCGACAAAAAGTCTCAGCAACATGTAATATCGGAAAGGCTCAATCTAGTATTAGTCACTATTCTTCAGAAACATGGAACAGGAATCGATACAGAAATAAGTATATAGAAATAATGTTCAGAAAGATCCCTTCTAATTAGGAAGTAAATTTGCCTAAGCATCTTTGCATTCAATTAGACAAACCACAGTGTAGGTGGGTAAAGAAGGTTGCTTGTGGGACATAGGGAGTGCGACTCTGCCCTTTTTTCCATATTTTTTTCTACGTTCGCTTCATACGCCTTCTACATCGCATTATGTAAATGGCAATGGCTTAGTACACTTGGACCAAACTGCATATTGGACTAACGTTTAGTTGTGGCATGGGTCTTAAGTGTCGGCCAACCAGTTCATTAAGGTAAATGTGATGAAAAAAAAAATTAGGTATGGAAAATGGAGTGAATTATTATCCTGGGGCCACTTTTACTCGCGGTATCTTAAAATTTACTCGGAGCGGTTGTCAAGTCTAGAAACTGAATACAATGTACAGAAACAATGGAAAAGCCTGAACGGACGGAGACGACTACAATTGTTCCTTCTTTAAGAAAGTCACACATTGCGAAATATTTTTTTTGTCAACTTTTTGAAAGAAGACTACAATTATTATAGCATTGCATTCCAAGATATAGAGAACTTTACATGTCTTGCACATTCTTGAACAATCATTAGCGATTAAAATCATTCAAAAAAAGCTTCAAACGAATCCTCTGAAGTAGCTGTAGGAAAATTGTGAACACATAAGGGGATGCGCATA